>LUCH01002068.1:6082-99928 GCA_013368495.1 Paragonimus heterotremus
AGAGTACAGTAGTGATGCACGAGCACCAACGCTCAAGAGACCCGAGTATGTTGTGTTCACACGTGTGGACGCTCATATTGTCTCGTCAGTCTGGGCGAAGCCAGAGCATTGAATCATGCGTCCTACACTAATGCCCGAGATAAGATTGGATTTGTGTGTATTTGTGCGTGATATTTACTGCAGTACTGGTTGCAACCTGACAGTTAAATCAATACTGGGTTTGCGGGGATTTGGTTACCTCAAATGGAAAGATACCTTGTTTGATTGCAACATTACTTAGAAGCTCCAGTATGAACTAATCTGAAGTCTAGTGTTCCCGTCCGAAATGGGTATCTGATTCTGAATACTGTGATCAAGTGTGGTGACGTTCCGTTTGAAGCCGATTGTTGTTTGAGGTCAGTGCGAAGGCATGAACATGATGGCTGCCTAGTAACTTATGCCTCTGACTACCGTCTGGTTGCATGCCACCGTGAGCCAGTCTAAATCTACTGTAACTAAAAAGCCTCCAATAAAGCATAATCCTAAGTGTACAACTCGCTCGTTACCATGTTACGCGCGCGCTCGACATTATGAATCAGAATTCCAGTCCACAACACACCCAGGTTTCCGCCCACACATCGTCTGCTCTGCTGCCCGGTTTATATATGATCGACGCCTTCTTTTGGCGGGTTTTCCGCTTGGAATTCCTCGTCCGTTAGTCCGATGTCGTTTAGCGATAGCTTGTCCGGTCGCTCGTGTTGTCCACCATCTATCCACTGTGGGTTTTGACAGTATCCAACAGTCGTGCCGAGATACTCCTCTGAGTGTTAGAATAATCATGCCCCCGATCTGGTCGCTCACTGGTCCGACCCAATTGAGCGATGACTCATCCGGTTGCTCAAGCTGCCCCTGGTCCGTTCGCTGTGGGCATTTAGATGTACCTCCCCCCGTTGAGATATTCGGCCGAGTGGTGGAATGCTGGCAACTGTGGTTTGATAATCCACCACACTATCACTATGACCACGCCACATAGTGGTGCTTCAAGGATGAATATACACGCTGTGGTACACGCAATTGTAGATTTCGAGACAGAATGTATATTTGACTGTTAGAGTTGCTCATCAGTTAATAGCACCACCATAACGCTGCTAATTTCAACAGAGTACCGATCGTCCAAAAGCTGTAGGCCGGGCTACAAAATGTGGAGTTCAAACCAAAAGGCTTACACATAAACAGGCCTACTAACCGAGCCGGGTTAGCAAACAATCACAACACACTGCTGTAAACACAGCCAGGCTAGCCACTACGGGGATGTACGTGCATTTCAGATCAAGTTGCTCGGCTCCACTGTACCAGTGTCATGGCCACCACGGTCCAAAACCGATAACACCTGGCTGTTAACACAAATCTCGAGATAGACATTTTGGTTATTGAAAGACAACACTGGACTGGTAACCAGCATGCATCGATCAGTGCCAACAGACAAAGTAAACATGCGTTAATTCCCTCATGGAATGTGCGATCGCGATGACTCTGTCACCAAACTATGGATAATAATAAACTGCATTCATCAACGACATAGATTTGAAAATTAGTGAAATGGTGAGTGAAACTTAACAAATTTTCCTACATAGTATGATACACGCCGTGCTGTGTTTTTAGATTTACCGCATGATTTTATATCGAAAAGGCGTCCAATAACGCACAATCCTTATTGTCCAACTCGCTAGTCACCATGCCACACGTGCGCTTGCGATTTTGAATCAAAATTCCAGTTCACAACACCCCCCGGTTTCCGCTCGCACGTCGTGTGTACTTCTACCCGGTTTAGGTGTGTGATTGGCGCCTTCTATCCAGGGGTTTTCCGTGTGCTATTCCTCGTCCGTAGATCCGATTTCGTCGACGAATGGCTTGTCCGATCGCTCGTGTTTTCCTCCGTCTACCCACTATGGACTTTGACCGTTCTCCACAGCCGCGTCGAGATATTCGTGAGAGTGTTGGAATAATCAGGCCTTCAATTTGGTCATCCATCCTATTTCGGCTGCCACGTCTCGCACATTGGTCCGATCCGGTCGAGCGATGACTCATCCGATCGCACACGCCGTCCTCCATCCGCTCGCTGTGGGTTTTTGAACGCACCTCCCCTCTGTGTTGAGGTATTCCGCCGAGAGTTGAGATGCTCACACTTCCTGCCTGACAGTCCACCATAATTTGTGATGTTATTTTGTGTTATGTGATGTTATATGGCAGTGTTGCCAAAACATTAGGCGGTGTTTCAAATTCCTCATTTTCTTGGTCTTTCTGTTTATCCGTGAAGTTCCACTTCTTGTCAACATGTCTTACTTGAGCGCTTTAATCTTATACATTACTGCGTGATGAAGGCAACTTATTGCGTTATCGAGATTTATGTGTACAACTCGTTCAAAAATAGTCATCCATTTATTCTGCTTCCTTTTCTACAAACCTGGTTTTTACTCTACTTACTTGCTTTCTCCGGAAACTTCATGCTCATTTTGGACTGGACAAACTATCACACTGGATCTAGGCCACACCAATGTACCGCGACTAAGATTATAATGCGACTTTTAGGAGGAACTGCTACCGATACTGAGACTATTTTTTCACTCTACGTGGGAACCATCAACATCAGATGTTACTGGATACTTTCAGCATGATGTACACGTACTTGTAGGTCAATAACAGTCTTCCCCATCAGTATTCGAACGGCTTTTCAAGTAACTGACTGTAAACGCACACTCTTTGTATTAAGCTTGTTGGTTGGCTCGTTCGCACGTTCATCACAGGTTGCATAAATAAAATCCAGTTTATTACACTTTTTATTTATTAGATTACTGACAAACCGTCCAGTTCCAGCGTGATAGGTTGTGTGGATCAAACCGTGTATTGGTACCTTTCGGCAAACCGAACTGAGCAAATCGTTACCCAACGTAACTCGACACAACCATAGTCAGACACACATGGGTGACGACATTCGTTTACAACTAACATGTCACAGTGATTGAAGCCAAATGACGCCTGTGTGTAACACCAGCCACAAATGGCTTGCACTGTGTTGCTTGTAGTTCCAATCACACATCCAGTGTAAGCACGAAGCAATAAGGTCAGGAGGCATGTGGGTGAGGTCTTTGTGCCCATCCGGTCACTGCCGACTTTTTTTGAAAGTAAAACTGTTGTAACTGGATATATGACCTATTTGCACGTAAACGGAACGGAATAACGATCAATGAAATATCGGATAACAGCACGACGAATAACGGTAATGAATAAGGGGGTATGGAGTATACGCGATCAGTTAGTCTCTTCTCATCCAACCCATCCACCCGAGAATACCGCATGAACATATGGAAAAGACTGGCCTCCAAGCAAAGCTTCTTTATGTCGCTCAGCCCGAAGACAACATGGTCACAAACCCGGTCGTAGTTACAGAGTTTGGGACTAGCAACAATCAAGGTCAGCGTGAATGGGGCAGACGGAAGACTAGACAGTACAGTCTAGGCGTGTAATCGGGATGACAACAACAGTGGTCACGAGGTCGATCGTGAAGACGGGAGCAGTGCACGACCGTGACGAAGGTGAAGGTCACTCGCAAGTGTACTTTGTTAGTCTTCTGGTTACACAATATTTTCGGGAAAAATATTAGGATACTCCAGCGGTAATAAGTAAGCTAGTAAGAATCGTATTGAAAATACAAGGCAAGGTGTAGTTCAATATGAGTATTCATATTGTTGCCCTACAGGTAGAAAGAAGAGAGGAGTAAATTTAATATCGGATGTAAAAACAAACAAGATATTCATCACACAATGCACCAACAAAGCTAAAGAAAAGGATTGGCAGGTCACGATGACCCAGGTTTCTCAAAACAAGAGCGAGTGATATTTCAAGTGACGGTAGTCGCTGATTGATGCGAACAAAAAACAACCTAATTGACCCCAACGTACTCCTTGCCTGTTGAGTACATTGATGACTTACTAGTCCCAAGCGGTGAGCGCATTCGCGGCCGCACACAACACAACGCGACATAGTAATGTTACCACGACCTATAACACCGATGGTTCCCTTGAGTACCGCGCGCCTCCGTTCACGGCCGCACAATTGTTGCTCATGGAACTTGCGGACGCCCGTCCGAATTGTATTTTTCTAAGCAGTCCGATTCAATACCAAGTCTTCCCAACATCTAAAATCAATGTTATAATGTGAAAGACTCAACTGCACAGCATCCTCGTACCTGAGCTTTTGACCACCAGGATTTCGCTTACCTGATCTCAGTTGTCCATACAGCACTCGAAAGCAACATTGGCCTTTGCCACACGAGCTCACAACTCGCGGTCCACGGACAAGTCGGTGGACAAATTGTCACCAGACAGCAGACATCTGCGCGGCTGTCGACAACATTTTCATTTGTGCGAATTTCAGGCGCAAGTGCCGAAACAGCACCTCCACCCGGAGAAGGCCGAAAGAAAGAAAGAAAGTATTACCTGTGTTTATATCCAATCCAAATTTGAATGCCGCGGTCGCGGAAACCGTAGCCAGTCGCTGTAGTTCGTTTGCGCTGTGAGCAAAGAGCTCGCTGTCATTTGCGAACACAAGCATGTGCTTCGTTAATATATGTAGTCGGGCTGGGACGCCGAAACGTCGGATATTTAATAAGCGCCCATCCATACGGTTCTTAACCTCAACGTCGTCCTCCCCAGAGTTCTGAAAATCAACTTTTAGCACGGCAGTCAGGTGTAAACTTAGTACGGCTGTGGCTAGGACACAACCCTGCTTCACGCCAGTGGCCATGTCAAAATCATTACAGTTCGATCCACATGATTACACACTCACCCTTATACCCGCTTGCAACATTCTGATCAAATTGACGAACTTACCTGGAAATCCAAACTTATCAAGCATTGTCCACAATACAGACAGAATACTGACAGAATCAAACGCCTTGGTGGAGTCCACTAAGGGGGCATACAAGGGTTGGATGCGTTCACGGCAATTCTTCTGAAGCTGACGAGTAGCAAATACCAGGTCGATCGTACTGCAACTTGCAGGGAATCCACATTGCTCATCGTGAACATTGGCGCCCAATAAGTTGGCATTCAGTCGATTCAGGAGGATTCGTTCAAGCACCTTGCCACCGCAGCTCAGCAGACTGTTGCTCCGACAGTGGTTGGGGCAATGCTTGTTATGTCAACCTTTAAACAAAGGTACTATCAGAGCATCCTTGAAATCTTGTGGCATTTTTTCAGGACTTCACCTGACAGTCCGTCCTTGCCTGCAGCTTTTCCATTACGCAATTGTCTGATCGCTGTTTGCATCTCCGGCAAATCCGGGATGAGAACAAGTAAAGATTTAATAGCCTGTTAAGACAGGCTGTTCGCGGTCATCCAGTCAATGTTAGTAAGACGGCTTAGTAGGCTACCATGGTGTTTACGCCAGATTTTTATGATTTCCTCTGGTTAGATGCACGAACAGCTGGCGTACATGTCAACCAATGTTTTGACAGACGGATGGACTGAAACTCGCCCTTAGCGAATCATAGAACTGTTTGTGTTGTCAGCGATCGGTGTAGCTGTGTATCCGCTCACCTTGCTCCCTCTACCAATCAACTTTGATTCCGCAAACACCTTCAGCTAGTTGACGGCGAGTACTGCGGAATGTTGCTCTCTTGTCCTTATTGTCTGGGTTCCTTGTGGAAGTGGCAAACGCCCCATTCTTCTTTCTTACCAAATTGGAGATGACCACATTGTTGTCATCGAACCAGTCCTGGCATTTCTGGCATTTGACGCCGATCATTTCGACGACTGCTGCCGTGGTCTGTTACTTGAGGTGATGCCACATAACCTCAAGGGTAGTGGACAAGGAGGCGTCTTACAGACGAGTGGTAACGGTACAGTGAAAAGCAGTCCTCCTCTCATAGTTCTCCAGTAGTTTGACATCCAACTTCTGCCGTTATCTGAAAATTAACGTTCCATCCAGGTACACACATGTGAATGATAAGCTTTCAGAGAATTGCTGACAGTGTTTTGAACATTACCAGAAGACAAGATGATGTACAAATACAAGATAAAAGTGTCTTTGTTAAAAAGAAACGAATTATTACGGTAAGCCTGTAATTGCTGCCAATATACACTTGACCGTCTGAGTTGGTAACCGGACGCACTACATTTCTACGTTCAGAATCATGCACCGGAAGAGTTACGCCTTGAATTTGCTAGTGGGCCAGTTTTTCTCCTAACCTCCTCTTCACAATGAGGTACGGTGCGCTCTTCAAAAACCACTTGGACGTCAACTCGTAGTTGCATGGCAGCCTGGAGATCCTTGTCTTTCGAAGTTCCTAAATACTTCATGGACAAAGTTAAGAATTTCCTTCAACCCCGATCTGTTTTAAATCCACTCCTTCCCTAAGAGACTTGCTCGGTTGTCCGGTACAAAGTGAATTGGGTGTGGATGTACCTATCCGGTATACCTGGAACAGTTCCACTGGGCCCCCGCGTCAACTTCCATCTTTACACGTTGGACTTCTGTATCAGGTTTCACAATGCACGTTGCCAGGCGACACTTAGGAACGGCAGTAATCCACAACGAATGCGCCTCAAGTTTGTTATCTATAGATTGCTGTATGGCTCTGACGGTTGTCGCGGAGTTCAGTGAATGTTTTCTGCCAGATCTGGTTTCCTTACTTACAAAAGTCGAATGTTCTACTTTTGATAAAGTCGAGGCATACACTGCTGCTATGAGGTTGACATTTTAATGCAGTGGCCTATTGTGCAATGCAGTGAAAACAGATGAAAGATCCGTCTTCCGGCAGCTTAGTGGGTACTGGTGTTCTGGTCACTACCTGGACAGCTCTGAAAGGCGGATATACAGTGAAGGCTTTAAGCTGCTGCGCGACTGAGTAAGGTTTGTCGTAAGTGAACGTGGCAGCATCCTGAGGAAACAATTTCTCTGATGCGTTTTTACCTGATATACCGGCAATCAGATATTGGAGTGGCACTGACTGTTCAAATTACTACGAATTTTACTGCTTCGACAATCAGGAATGAATTGATGCTTGTCTGCACGAATACAAACAGCTTAGCGTCTGTGTGCGCGCATGTCCTTGTTCCGCGACCTACGGGTTACAAATACTGTTTTTCAAAAAAGATTATACGGATTACTTTGGCCTGATAGGCCTTTGGCCTACGTCAGATGCTGGCTTGGTCGGGTATGTCCAGATAAAGTAAAAACTTTGTACAACTTGAAGGGATCATCACTTGTATCACAAGGGCAGTTTCATTCCTCTCACTACATTGATCAAGTACTGCCTTGTTTGTGGTTACTTGTTTACTCGTTAAATCCATTAGTGTTTCACGGAAGAGAGACGTAACGACAGTGCGTTGCTAATGAAAGAATCACATGAATCACATTCTGTTTCATTCTCTAAATGGACGTTGGAATCTATTTAAGGAACAGAATCCGGATACGTTAAAAATAACTGAAGTACGCCTCAGAGCAGGAAAGGGGGTTTCAATGAGGCATGTTGGTAGATCATATGCTGGTTAGTCAGACGTACAGCGTGGGAAAAAATAGTCATTTACGCATCACGGCGACACGTGCACGTAAACAATAGATTAATGACCGACATACAGGCTAACTTTCAGTCTAAGCCTTCGAGACTCACGAACTACGTTCAGCAGAGAAAAGGGCGGACTGTCAAACTGAGGTCAGTAAACTAAGTCTTCGACTCCACTCGTGTTGTGGGCAGTCGCCAAGCGATTTTCACTCATCTGATTTGTTCTCATCAATTTATACCTTTTTCCACACTGGTTTCTCTTTTAGGCATAAGAATTTATCTTTCGTGTAAAACCCTTTCGTTTTAGCGCAGTGGAATTTCTCCACTGTATTTTCAAGCTATGGAAGTGATTGGTCTAGTGGACTCATGTTTTGCGGCCTTTTTGACTGCGACTGAACGCATTGGCTGCTGCGATTGGGCGAAGTTCGAGGGAACACTTGAGTTTTGAAGACCGTCATATGGTCCAATCAGGGTGTAGACTGTAGCTCAGAGGGGGCAGAGAGCACAAACCAATGAATGTCGTCAATCATCCTGTGACCTAAAACACGGGCGCAGTCAAGTGGCTTCGTAACACGTTTTAGTGTGTCGAAATAGGCCATGGGTGACAGACGCAAATACAGCCGCATAAGTCCCGATACGCACAGACGCATTGTTGAAGCTTTCAAAAGAGGCGATGATTGGCGCATGGTAGCTCGCCCAAGTGGAGTCATTTGCAAGACCGCGTATAAGCAACTCCATGTAGATTACATCAGTTACGATGCGCAAACTCGGAGAGGACATATAAGTAAAATTTTAAATGAATCGGAAGTCGACACGATACTGAAGTGGATTTCCATGAACCCGACAGTGACTCTCGCATTTTTAAAATGCGTGCAAAATCAGAGTTTGCGAAAGAAGTATCAACAATCACTGTCAGCCGATATATGAAGGGGCGGTTCATCGCTGTAAAGAAGCTGTGCCAAATTCACGTCAGCATGAACATCAATAAGAACCGGCGGCACATTATTTTGTTTGTCGATTGTTAGAATGCTATGCGAGCTCTAAGACTCTTTGCTGGATTGATGAGACGAACTTCAACTAGTTTTGCATAAGGTCGATGGGACGTTCTTTGAAGGTAACGAAGACATGCATTTCTGTCATCAACAGCAGAGGACAAAACTTACATTCGATGGGAGTAATGACAGAAATTTCCGCTACGACCTACATGGTGCGAACGGATGCCTACAACAGTACTGACTGTAGACAATGGTTCAGTGCTCTGATGGTTAAACTAAGAATCGTCGTAGCTATGTCAACAATAGTGGTGATTTGTGATAATGTCCCCTGCTATACTGGTTTGGAATGCATCTTTTCGAAAGATACTTGTTAAGGAGGGCAGCTATCGCGATTAGTACCGTATTCACCTATGCTGAACCACACTGAGAACGTCTGGAGCATAGTGAAGGCGAAGGTGAAACAACTGTTGCGAGTCCACTATGATAAGCGGTTATCCTGATCAAGTACTGAGCCAGCAGGAATGGCACATGCGTATTCTGGAACAAGTAGTCCATTCTGCTACGAAGGACGTCCCGGGAGAACAGTTTGTCCATTTTGTTCACCACACTGAACGATTCTGTGTGCAAGCGATGAACGACAAAGATATGGGAATGCTGCCGTAAATGTTAAGTCTATCTATGAATGACTAAAGCCCTATTCAGGGCTAACACGATATGACTGACTTTCTTATTCATGCATACAAAAGGTTTTGTTGAGGGGGAGATGTTAATTTTATAACTAGATTTGTTGTCACTTTATCGGAGGATAAACGTTTGAATAATCTGAAGTAGATATGCAAAACTGCGAAACACGCTGCGTAACACCTGGTAGTATGTTCCAGTCTTGTCCAAAGTTCTAATGGGTAGAGGTACTAATCACCGATGGCTGTGTAATAGTCATATTGGATGGGCGTAGCTAAACAGTATATTTTGTCCGTACACCATCATTACGTTGCGGTCAGTCACAGTTTACCCCAACAATTCGCAGGAGGTCTCTGGTATTCTTGTTTCATGTTGATCAGTTTTTAGTTTGGGACGTTCTATGGAAAATCACTTATGAATACAAACGCACAAGCATAATACTGAGGTATTATGTATGTATTATGAGTGTTTCTCAGTGGGTGGTTTATGCACTCACTCTACGAGCGGACGCAGTCTTAATGCCTATTCCAATCGATAAGCACTTACTTATATAATAGAAACAGAACGTACGAGTATTTTGTTCCATATAGATAAGGTCTTCTGCCCATTCGGTCGTTCGGCTGTGCAGTATAAAGTAGGATTCTCTGTGAAGGTGTCGACAACCGTTTGAGATCTGTTCAGATGCTCGGCCGCCTGACTTACAATCTACTCTTCCTGTTTGAGTTGAGCGTTAACTGACATGCTAAACTTTTAGGATCCTCACAATAACATTTCAATTGAAAAGCAACTTAAGTCGAGACTGACTGATCAATCACCCCGCCTATCGGTGTTGACTTGTCTTCCTTCTTTATTTTGCAGAGTGCCTAATCATCATTAGGCAAATTACACGTGTTTACAAGGTAATGAGGTCACATGATGGACAGCAGCTCTTCGACATTTTTGTTTTCACTTAACAGCAACTTCTGAATTATTCAGTAACAATCTACAAGTGGAAAAGTTGGTCTTGCTGATATGTGACGGATTAATTCTCAAACCTAGCAATAAACTGATCTCAGATTCTGTTTCGGTGATAGCCTATTAGATCAGAGAAGCCGAAGCAATGGTACCGACCGTTAAATGCCGGCTCCACTTAAGCCGGCCTAACCGATTAACGAGATTAACGAAAACAAATCGGATGAGCGAAAATCGCTTGTCGAGTGTTCACAACGTGACGAGATTGGAATGTTTGGTTTGTTATTTTTTCTAATGTACATGTCGGAAACCTGTTGCCTTCTGAAGTAAAAGCGGAAATACAATGGTTTTAGCATTGCATCCTCCCATTTTTATCGATTATTTTCCGGAAAAAAGCAGTAGCATTATAAAACTTCGGACAGATTTCAAAGCATCATCTTTTATATTGGTTAACTCGGTTCCACTGGTAGTTTGTTTTAACGCGTGATGCACTCAAACAACTTGTTCCACCAAAATGCTAATTGTAACCAGTTCGATGCTGCGTTTGCTTACACTTGGGATCGGTCAGTATGCTGACGTGCCATTTTGCTCGAGTGGTTAACAATGATTGGATGTAGCTTTCCGCCTATCATTATTCAACTTCCCATCGATGAGTTCACCCAGTCTAATCCCTTTACACCATCCCTTTTTCCTTTGCATTATCAACTCCTGATTTTTGACCCTTCCTTGTTTGTGGGTTAGCTCCTTGTACCCGTCACTACCCGTTCTAATAAGTTATTCAAATATTTCTCCCCAATTTTCCTACGGTTTCCACTTCATATGACTAATAGCCGCAGTCCCTCACCACCGCTTTTTCTGCACATTGCCGTGGGTTTGCTGGAATACATTGAGCCAACTCCCCATGACACACCTGTAGATCAAATAGATCGCGGGCTCCCGTCATGGTATCGTTTTTGGTTTATCACTCGTCGCCTCAGATCACTGTACTCCTTGGTTTCTTTCAGTGGTCGCGGTTTTAGAAGTTCTCCTGTTATCGGTAGGTGTGTACAAGGTTCCCCTCCAGAATTCTCGAAACCGAACTGTGGTGCAATTTCACTGGCAGTATGCCGCCTTTCGAATAGCACCGAATGGGGTTTATTTTTGAATAACTGAGCAAGTTGCAATAATCACATTGAAATTTTGAGAGCTGCTTCAGCCTTGCCATTCAGCCGACTTTTGTACCGACTGCTTGCTCGGTGCACAAATCCCCAATTCCGGCCAACATTTCGAATTCACTGCCAGTGAGCAGTGGTTCGTTGTCTGGCTCAGGTGCGCCGTATTACGCAAACTGGGCTCGAAGTTTACCCTGGCAATAGCCGAGCTCAGCCTAACAATAGCCGAAGTGATCTAATGTGACCAAGTTTTGCTTAATACTGAACGTTAAGATATCTGCAGACAATACTTGCCAAGGTCTTTGATAGGTCTGACTCATCTGTATCGTTCCCTGAGTCTGCCTCGAACCAATATTCTGACAGGCAATGCAGTTTTGCTCGTAACCTGACACGAAAGGGGACTTTTGAAGCTAATACACATACCCCTTTACCCTCCGGTTACCATTGTTCACTCCTGTGTGGGATAGACGAACATGGACCAATATCTTTCGCCGGAATTTTCTCAAAAGCGCAATACTCCATACTCTAAATTTTAAGTCATCTTCCTGGATGGAGTGATGAAAGTCCTCGTAGCAGACTGCTAATGTAATGAAGAGAACTATCGTACTATACTACTCACACCACCGTTATTCAGTAGTGGGGCCAGAGCGAATATTTTGACATTGAAGTAGTTGCAGAAAAAATACACAAAGAAACATCGGAGTACAGCATCGCATGAAATGGTTCTTGGCACGTAAGGTAATGGAAAGAAACTGAGCATTAGTGTCTGTGACAACCTTGCCGATCTGGGCCCAATACGGTGTACAGATTAGTGTTTTTGTTTGTTGCCACATTTAGACGCATAACCCATGTGATGCTTTCTTGAATAAATAACCCTTGCGACATCCGCGTTATTGGTTCACAACACTAGTTCTTCGGACAATGTTTCTTATCTTGTGATCATCCGTTTCTAATTGTTTCAGTCAGTCGCTGAAACATAGTGTCTTGTGCCGGTGCTTCTTTGTTATCTACGATCAGGGCAGTTTGCATCCTAGTGTAATCTGCATCCATAATAGTGTCAAATAAAATGGTTTCGAACCTTTTCCACGAGCTCTGGACTACACATCACTCATGTGCTTGTGAGTTCCCGGTTGATAGATCAGTTCAGCATCATATTTCTGCACTTCCATTAGCGTTCTCTCTAGCCTACTCAGCGCAGCTGCTAACAGTTTTCTCACCATTGTATCTAACGATCTGTGGTCGGTATGAACTAGTGTTCTCCGGCCAAAGATATAAATTCTAAACAGTTCCGACGTAAACAGCACCGCTAGAATTTTCTTCCCAGTTTGCGCATAGTTCTCCTAAGTAGGTGAAAGGCTCCTGATATGGCCATTCATGGAGTAATAATGTTACTCCCAGGTCCGCTTCAGTGCTATCACACTGAATAACCATAGGTAGTTTCCGGTAGGGATTTCGGTAATAACTCGTTTTGTTTTACTGAACGCTGTCTATTGTTCCTCCCCACAATTCCATGGTACTTCTTACTGGGTCAACGTGCGGATGAGACGGATCATGTCCGACAAGTTCAAGGGAATCGGGTCATATATTTGATCACACCCTTTCGTCGTGACACTGCTTTCACATTCTCAGAAACTGGTATCGTGATGAAAGCCCTATTCTTCTCGGGGCCTATTTTGAGTCTGCTTAACGTCAGCAAATATCTGTGAAGGTGACCTATTTTCCTCGGAATATCACTCTGTCGCGTAGCAAGTATCGGTCAAGATCCCTACAGTTTGTCAAAAAATTGACCCACAATTCGAGACAAGCGTGATTGCTTTCGGTTTGTCAAGCGTCTAGATTAAACTTCGTTGAAAAATTTCGCTATACACCTTCGGTCCGAACCGCAAGAGTAACCGACGAAAATATCCAAAAGGGGTTCCATATGTCGTAAAGTAACCAAACTGCTTGTATAAATCTACCTGCTAAAAGACCGAAGATGAATCTACATTGTGAAAAATCAGATGTGACCCAGTTTCGCTGGAATGCCATCAGCGATACTATTCTGTCTGAGCCACCTTATTCAGTAGCCTTAGATCGAAACACACATGGGTGTTACCTAGCTTCGTCAGGCTTACGGCAACCTGACCGACCCAATCAGTGGGTTACCCTACCGGAGCACTCACGTTGGTTCGAACTAGTCGGTGAAATTCCATTCTACACTTACCATTTATGGTCAGCGGAATTTCTGGGATTAGCAACTCGACAGGAATGGCACCGCTAACTACGGATAACTTGACGGCGCTAGCATATGACTGAGAGTCGAATCAAGATACAAGCATGTTGGTCAAAACGATATGAATGGGCTAATTCATGCAGAATTTCATTATGACCCAGGACGGAGAAATCCATGAACTAACTAGCATCAACATCCGAAATGAGCGCTGAATAACGATCAGTCGCGAAAAGTCAAACATATTTATCCATTCTTGAGATTAATAGCAGGCAAGGTTGCAATTCTAACGGTTCGTGCATCACCGTCAGTGGTACATTTGATTCGGGTATGATAGCCTCCTTGAAAAACCAGATATACGACATAAACCGATACGCCGGAATCCAGCTGACATCCGCTGTTTACATTTTCAATGATCACTTTCATCTGCTTGATCTGTTGAGTCGCTTCAGTATTCCGTTTTATTATCCCATTTTCGTCGATTAGACTGACTTCAGGCAGCCTACACAACCTTGAAAGATGGCTCTTACCTGTACCTCATGCGTCATTCCGTGAGCTGGACGCTTCTTTCTGACAGAAGTGTCTGCTCCCACAAAACTGGAACGAGACGGGCACGGTTGGTAATCTGCCTCTGCCCATGGCGTTTAACACCAGCTTATGCTTCGCCTTCAAAGACGTCATTCCTCGTTCCCTCGTCCCATCGATGTTGTGAATATTGATAAGTTGGACTGGCGTCAGTTTATAAATGTTCAGTTACCCCTTATTCAGAATAGAACTTTCAGCGCTGATGGCCGTACTGTTTTTGATCATATTACCCCTTAAGCACTTGCAGAAATTCCATGACTTTTTAAGTTTTTCCCGGATTCCCCGGTTATTCTGGAAAACCTACAAGCGCTGGGATGTTTAGTTTGTTTGCCCCAAACGATATTTTTCCATTGTGCGAATGATCATTCTCAATTCACTACTTTCCTGTTTATCCACAAAAATCGATTTTCTAAGAATTTGCCTACCCTCTTCTCTGATTAAGTGTAGAAACACAATCAACTGGAGTTTTTTAGTGACCTCCGGTAAATCGACCAACAAGGAAAATTCTTCACAACTCTGTCTCCATAAACACCAGTGTTTTGCAAACATGATCGTGTTGTCCATATCCAACTGTCCAGCAGAAGCAATTCTCAACGGGTTAGTTACGGTACTCACTTTGCAGATAGCAATTTTCTTCTATTCTGAATCCACGTTGAAAACTTGTTACTTTTTGAAATGAAATCAAAAATGACAGCAGTTGTGGCTCTATCGATCCACACTCAGTTGTGTATTCTCCACTGTTACAGATTGTCACAACCCCACAACAACTGTCCTAGTTCTCACTGTCGCCGAATGACCCAAGATATCCACACGTCAATCAAGCACTTTCAACCAGTCATTTCGTCCATGTTGTTTTACGTTGAAGATAGTAGTGGTGTCGGCAGTGCGGGTTGATCGTTTAGTTATTCAATTGTTCACCGAGTTTGGCATTCAGGTTGTAAACGCCATATCACAAAATGAGATGACATCATCAGTGCGTGGGCGTTTGAGGTCAGACAAACCTTCTCATCGGTACGATTACCCTAAACACACGGTCAGTATCTACGATGTGCCGTCGCTCCTGATTAGGACCTCCGCCTCCGGAGACAGCTGTCGTTGTGCGATCATCCATATATTCAACAGACACAATATATTCATGGCTCACCAATCAAAACACTAAGGCCCAACAATGCTGATATTTCTCAATAGTCGTCACCGAAACCGTGAAATCTTGTATCCCTCTTGAGCGTTTGGTCCCCCTACTGGCTCTGCTATCCTTCAAATACGATGTTATATTAGTGGTAGGTGTAGCTGTCTGTGACTCCCGCTGAATGCAAGCGGTGACCTGTGCAGAATGGTAGACAACTGAACACCGGAAGTATACAACAGGATTAAAAGCTTCCAGCGAAGCTGGAGCCGCAATTTCACGATAATTATTCGCACATCTGTTAATCCTAGCAATCGCGGATTTACTCACCATCCTTCTCGCGGACCCTATTTCTCCTAGAATTTCCTGATGCAGAGTTTATTTACCTACGTTTATCCCCATATATTGGGTTCTTTAGGAATGTACGGTACACACATGAGGAGAATCGGTGCACACTCCACTGACAGTGTACTCTACAGTGCACTCTGCAACCTCCTTTGGCTAAAAATACCTCCATTCCAGTCCAACCAAAAACTTCATCAAAATTTCACCAACTAAAACTTGGATTTGAACTAGTGAGGTAACAGCCCTATCCTTGGTATTGTGTAGTTTCCATAGCTGTCAAAATAAAATTAGGCATGTTCCGTAAACATTTACACTGTCTGTCGCTCCATTATAGTCGTTGTGCCAGCAACTTATCGCCTGCGCGTACGTGCTTCCACGATGCGCAGGCAGGTAGGCGTGGGCACCATTTTGTTCCATACTCCAACAAATGACAGAAATGTACACAATATGTTCTGATCACAAATGAACTAACTTTTTAATGGTTTTGTGTGCTTAATACTGGGAAATAATTGACCAAAATTGACATGAGACATAAAATCGCAAGGTATAAGGTTGTCTGATAAAAGCGTGGCCTAAGTTCTAGTGCCGGCCGTGACAGCGCTATGCACTTCTAACCATATCTAACAAGAGCAAAACTTGAGTGTAGTACTTCTCTCTGAACGAAGCTGAGAGAAAGTTCTGTCCGAATATGGAAAGTATAGTCAAGTTTGGTTGATGTCCAATTTATATAAAAACAAATCTCGCCTACTATAGACCAATTAAACATTTGGCTGATGAAGATTTAGATTTTTCTTAAAATCAGACGAAGGTTTTTATCAGCTTTCAGTATGCTGGTGGTATCATAAAGCGTACGGCTGATTTTTTATTATGCAATTTATTCGGGGGTTTCTCTGTTAGGAAGGAGCTTGTGCGATAACCTGCTTCCACAATTTGAAAAAAATATTTATTTTAAGAAAACATAGACAGCTAAGGAACAATTACGATCCGTCCGGGTCTATACGGAGATAATCGAGTGGTAGCGAAAGTTGACTTTGCAGTCATATATTATTGAGTAACAGATAAATAGTGAGCAGTAGTCGTAAACATTTAGTACACAACCCATGCCAGTCGTACGCTTTTACACGTTCACTATATACGTGCCAAATAAACCAGATCAACAAGGCATCATGTTCTTAGTGGATAATGCCAATCATTCTCATCCTACTGAACACCAATGCCCCGTCGACATCAACATCACTGACAAAAGAACATCAGTGGTGGACAATGATGCACACCGCCAGACCACAGTAAAAGAATAAACCATAAAGTAAACATAAAATAAAGGATGTGTGGGATGTATTTCTTGAAATCCTTATGTGTAATTTAGAACAATCAGAAGTATAATCTTGTATCTCGAATACAAATGCCCAGATTGTGAGTAAGAGTCACACGGTACTTGCAAGATTGCCTTCATGAGATTTTTATTTTTCTGCTTTATTGAATATAATTAAGTGAAACCGTCAGGCAAGGACGACTATCCTACACAGGTCTCAGTGTTTTCAGTTACTGTTCGGGCTGCACAAAACGACCCCAACCCGACAGAGACACAATCCATCATCCTTACCTTATCACTGCTTTGAGCTTCCCTGGTCGAGCTATCAATTAGCGGCCTCGCCAGTAAGCTAGCAGCTTGGAAGTAGATTTACAGCTTGTAAGCAATGGTATGACATTCTTGAAGTAAGTTGCCCATGACGATCGGTATGGCTGTAAACACCAATTGGCCTTCCTCCGTTTTACAAACGGTTCTCAGTCGTGGAAACTGCTTGCGTTATTTTTCTATTTCTACTTCCTATTCCGAAAAATGAAAATGATGTTCAAATGCTATTTTTAGGCGCGACAGTAACAAACAGGTGAGCGAAACACATGCGGAAGAACATCAGGAACGACCGAAATCTGTGTTTCCATAACTAAGTACCAATCGATCCCGAACGTCGCATCGTATGCTGTTTGACCGACAACCTAAAAATGACCTGTATAGAGCAAAAAGGCAGATTCAGGATTAAACAATTTATTGAACAGCGTCATTAATGCTACATACCTGAAACAATGTGTTCCTCATATCCAGTTCCCCAGGACAGCAAGAAGACATACATTGCGAGACTCATACATTTCGTTTATTCTCAGCAGTCGATTTCATAAAACATTCAGTTATGTAGGTTTAGCGCATGGCGACAAACACAGTAAAATTAACGAACATCACATGGGTGCTATCAGGGTGGTATAAACAGTTTCACTGCCCCGGAAACGAAATTGATTGCGTCAACACCTTTTGCCAACAGACAGCCGGTGTGTGACGCTTGATTAACAGCACCTCAGAAAACGTCAACAGCTTAGGTTTGCGATTGCCTACTAGGACTATGAACAAAGTGACGGGGTCAACCACGACCGCTTGCGATTAGATGCCAGTGATTGTTTTCCGGGCACCGGTTCCAATTCAGACTAGATAATGTTTCCTGTTCCACTTCCTTTGATATATTCCACCGTAAAACGGCGACACAATACAGAATAAACGGACAATACTTAATCGTGGATGGCCAGCTTATCTTTCGGGTTCAGTCTCACCACCGGCATTGTTCTCAACTCTGCTCACAAGGCTACCGCTGGAAAGTTACGTCCAAGCGACCTTTTAGACGGAGGTTTACTTAAAGTTGCTTTGTTTTCAACAGTAGACACTACCTCAAATGAAATTTTGGAGATTATATATATATATATATATATATATATATATCAAGTGTTGATTTGTTGTTTCCTTTTTGCTCCTCTGGGTCGTTTGAAATGATGGTTCTTACGCTAGTTGACAGGCCCTGAACGACATTTAATTTTCGCTTACTGAATGCGAAAGAGTCAAACTTCCTGTATTGATTTCTCTATGTGGGGTTTTGGTATGCCAGCCTACTGGGTGTATCGTCACGACGTTTGTTCAATTTGATATCCAGGTAGTAGAGCTCACTGTTCAATTACGCTACCGAAGTTAAACGAAGCGAAGGGTGCGCTGCGCTTAAAACTCACTGGGTAGTTGTTCGACGACACGCATGTCTTCAGCACATCGGCAGTACCTATGATAACTCAGAATTATGATCTGAAGTTGGTGTTCTAATTTGTCCATGGATGAATCTGTTTGCAGTTGAACCCCATTGTGATCTCTTTCGACTGTAAGTACAACTCGTCACTGAACGTGAACAAAACATCTAGGGTGCCTCTCAACGGTAGATGTTACAAGCCTTGTTTTTGTAACACGCAGGTGCCGTTTGATTGTGCTATTTAATCACACAAAAAGTTAATTGTCTTCATCGACTAAACATTTGCGAATAGCGAAATTAAATCGAGGGAGCTCATGCTCCAGTGTTTGACGTAACTTTCGCTTACGTGATGAACAAACTCAGTTTCATGAATGCTATGTGTACTGAAGTTCTGTTGCACAGGTTTCAATATTTCTGCTAACTCTCGGACAATTGCGTGATATGTTGAACTGTTGGTATCATGTGTGGGTCTAAATTGACAACCGGTCTTATGGATCTCGGAAAAACCACCCAGACGTGGGGTCATGAATCCAGTTTATTAAATTTGGTTAAGCAGATTTGGTTATTATAACCCTAGTAGTTTTTAGGAGTGAGCGACTTGATTTTATTTGGCCCCGTTTATCTTCTTATCCCCTGTCTTCCTAGACTTGTTAGCATGAACGTATTGTCAGCAGCTCGTCCATATTGTCAAATCGCAATCATGACACCCTTTCTGATTGATTAAGTGGAATTTCCTCACGTGCACGCGAAATTTTCAGGGCGTTCAGATGCTTACAAGCACTGGGACTCTTATGAGATTATATCTTTCGGATTAGATTAACGGGGATATACAGGGGAGGTGGTCATTCCGTGGATAAAGGAATAGCATACCTAGCCTTGATCTTCAACAGAGATTCAACAGCAGATTTGTTAGCACGTCAGTCAACCCGCGTGGTTAACTACATCCGTTAACTGGCAAGTGTTGTTATAATAATCCCTTCAAAACGGAGAGTGCCACTCAATTTTGAAAGTAATGCACCTAACAATAATACCACATTAAATTAACTCCCCCCATGATTCAACAGATATATGTTGTAATATCAGATTTTTGCCAGAAGAGCGTGACGTACGTCACTTTGGGTGCCTCCGTTTAAAGACATCAAAGTACAGTTTGTCAAGCTCAACCTTTCTGGTTAGTCTTAATCAACGCAGATGCACGAAGAGGGCGTTCCGTACTGTTTAGAGGACTCCGGCCATTGCGCCGCCTGAGGTTACTTAACATACCTTGCCGATGGTTGAGGTGGCCGCAACCCAAACAAGTCAAACGGATTTTTTGTTCATTTTCAATCGGGGGCTGCCACGATCGAGCACAACTACCCAATCCAAAGCAGAGTTTCACCCCTCCCACTTTCTAAGGCCAATTAGAAATGGCTCCTCGAAGCCTGCCTCATGTACGCTCCTAACCACAAAGAATTCGTGTTTGCCTTTTGTCCACTCACCCTGTCCCGTGTCTCTTTATTCTGATTAGCAAGTGTCACTCCGCTTTGTGTAATTTAGCCAAACAAACTGGAGGAAAACTGTTCGAAAACTAACTTTTCTGCCGGCGTTTGTTCCATAAATTCTTCGAGAACTTTCAATTCTTTCCAATATCTATTCAAAAAATCATCTTTCCTGTAATTTATTATTCCTCTGTATTTTTTAGTTTAGCCGCCAGTATCATTTTACGAAAAAAATGTCTAGGATTTCACGAATCTTTTGATTTGTCCAATATGTCTGATGATGAATGCTGGTAACTAGCTGTGAGCTACTTGTCAGTCATTCAGTCATTCACCGACAACAGTAGCCGCAAGTTTGGGGTGATGAACAATAGCGATGTGGCCCAGACTAAACATGCACTCTTATGGTGGTCACTCCAACCTTGTGACACTCACCAGTCATTTACCTTATTTGAGTAAGAGGCCTGCTAGAGCAGACTATCGCACAATGTCAGAATCCCAGATGGCCCTGTGTTATTTCAGCAGCAAGATATGATGTTGAGAAAATGTATGGGGTAGTGCGTATTTTGCCTCTTGTGAACTACCGAAAAAGCATTAATACATCATCCGTTAAAAAACTGAACGCAATATGCCATCACTCAATTTGGGCTGTACATGGGTTAAGAGGTTCCAAACAGACTGAATGAGTTGGTTGCCGAAAAACACCATACCATGCAGGCCGCAAGTTGTAGCATAATTCAGCTGGGTAAAGTAGACCATGTGAGCGTTGAATTGCGTATAAGTTCCCAAATCCGTCAAGAAAATACATTGTAGCGAACATGAGCATTCCCAGTTATTCATCACCAGGCTAACAGCAAGGGGTCACTCAGGGATTAACGAAGAACGGGTGGTTAATGAGGCCAGTTGACTCAGTGTCAAACTGTAATCAAGACACCCCATGAATAATGGGTCATGACAGGCTTACAGGGTGAAGGTTAGTGAAGGTAGTTCCAAAGTCCAATCGAAACGCCTCAGGGCACAAAGGAGAGGGTTGCACAGGCGAATTGCAATAGCTCCAGCTGTGTATAGATTCCTATACCAAACTGCCATCTGCTAGGTGGCATTTTGTGGTGAAAATCTACTCGATTCACCGCTTATCCAAAGCCCTACACAATAGGAGTTCTAACAAGGAACCAATCCAAACGTCGCGTTGAAGATACTAGACCAGGATTGGACGAATAGTTTCAATGTTACGCCTTCTGTGATTCGTCTATTTCTTTGTTCCCTATTACACCAATTAACGTTCAGTTTGTGACTTTGTATGTGCTAATACGATCAACCAATGAGTGACTATGATTTCTTTAATACTGTTGTACATCCATAAATTCGGCTTTTTGTCTCATGAATAGGAACTGCTTACTGCAACTAGTACGAGGTCTTCTCCTTATCACTTGCGTGGGAGGTTTCAATCCGAGTACGATTTCTAGGGCTATTCAAAGTCCCTAATTCCGAGTATTACACATTTACTCGGTAGATTAGGGGAAATACCTCAACCACATTAACAGAGTGGTTAGAGTTTATCAGGTACGGTGTTATGGCGCCTTTGACTGACTTTGTTATTCCACTGTTGTGATTGTTTCAGATAGAGTATCGTCACTGAATGGCAGGCCGATGTGCATGACTTCCTTTCCTGCTAGGTACTGCTGGTCTCTTTCATTCCGCTATGGCATAGCTCTGTCTATGAAATTTTTCTGGCGGCCATTTTGTGTGAATGTCTTATGTATAAATGCCACTTCATCGATTGTGTATATTCTTACGGCGCAACCTACAAAACAATTTCTCGGGCTTCTTTTCAAAGTAAGCGGTAGATAACTGTTGAAATGGATGTAAAATCCTGTGGTGAAAATCTTTTCGATTCACCACTCATCCAAATGCCGACATAATAGAAGATCTAACAGGGGACCAATACAAACGTCGCATTAAGATACCACATCAGCACTGGACAGTGAGTTTCAATTATTCGTCAGTTTTTGTTCTGTATTGCACCAATCAGCTTACAGCCTGTGACTATGCACGTGCCATTATGCTCAGTCAATGACGGACACTGACTACTTTAATACAGATATACATCTAGAAATGCGGGTTTTCACATGAATAACAACTGCTTACTACAACCATTCCGGGATGTTCTCCCTAATATTTATGAGGGAAGATTCAATTCGGGTGCGATTTCCAAGGCTATTAGAAGTCCCCAATCCCGAGTATCACCTAACCACTTCGGATATCGTTCCTACTAACCACGCACTGAGTTTGACCATGGCGGCTGTAGTCCGGCCTCAACACAATTCCTTACTACAAAGCATCTCTCAGCGAGGTAATACTTCACAAGAAATGATAATATTTTACCTCTTAAGCCTCGTAAACGTGTTGGCGCCGCTTACCCTAACGAAGCAGCGTGTATTAGCAAAATGAATACCGTATTACAAGATCAAACCAGGCTTCAGACAATGGACAGTTGGAAAAATAAAACATCCCAGGTCAAAAAAACGGTGTCAAAATCCCTACTATGTCCAAACCAGATTGAAATTACTGATTCACCACCATACGAAAGTATTCGTCTCACATGTAAGACGATTGCTAGACTGTACGGTTTACCCAAAATTCATAAAGCTGAGGTGCTAATTAGACCACCTTTGAACAGGGGGAAGTCCACAAACCGCCCACTAGCCAAGTGGATGTCAATCACGGTAGATCCAGTCAGGCGGAAACTTTCGAAGCATGACTAACACGATTACTTTAACTCCGCCAATGTAACAAAGGAAATCAATTTATATGGGAAATCACCACTTCTTTGATGTTTCGTTCTTATCCAACAACGAGTCGCTAAAGCAGACCATGAATTATCCCCGTGTTTATATAGATGATTGTGATATAAACAGTCAGACACCATCAGTTGAGCTCAGATGGTTACTTTGTGTATATACGTGCAACGTACGATTTAAGTTCAGTGAAGAAATTTATTAGAGTGAAGGGTGTCAATTGGATCTCCGCCGGGGCAACTGTTGTCATGCCAAACTGAAAAAATGAACAGGTGAAGTTATCCGTGGGTCAATGCAATTTTTGTAAGAGATACGTAGATGACATCCTGTGAATAATCTATAATAAGGTGAATCCGACCGCCAAATTTAACCACACACAAAGAACTTGGCAAATTTCGTTGGAGACCGGAATAAACAGCCAACCGACCCTTCTGGATGCACACATATACCACTGTGATGGTGGCTTAGTTCAGCGCACAATGTGTAGGGAGTGTTGAACTGATGAAGTTTTGACGAATCCCCGTAGAAATATGAACACTGAGTTACATCAGCAAATAATATTTGCATCTTAAATTAACCGGCCAATGAAAGAAAAACCTAACGGTTTTTCTGTTCCTTGCTGCTCTTAAATTGGGTCACAGACTACGCGTATCGGTGCCTTAGACACCACGACAGAAATAACTCGACTAACTCAATACATACTGGTTGCATAATTTAACGACCTATTGGGTGAACCGTCTTCAGCGGCTTCAACTGGACCATCCATTTTAGGTCGTACCCTTAACCCTAAATCGTGTGCATTGACTGTTTACCCAGCAGACAACATTAGTCATAGTGTTGCCCCTGGGAAATGAAATTATAAGAAGTTTCTCAGTTGTTGACAACTATTCGTTGTTTTTGCAACTCATTTGTTCACCTTGTTTGCAATGAAGTGGTTCTCTTAAGCATTACAGCCATTATGGCTATTGATTAGTGACTCAGAAGTCGAGCAACGTCAAACACCGTTTGTCTAACAACAACATCCACAGGCGATTATTCTCCGTCATATTTCTGGTTAGATAGCTGCTTCTAACTGGAACAGCCTGGTGAAGGATTGACAGAAGTTCGATTAGACGAGGGTTAAGAAGGATTACTCTAACTTATCAACTGGCGTTGTCAGAAATTAGACCGCAATTAGGTGCAGGTGGCGCTGTTTAGATTTGGATCACTTCCACTGTATCACAGCAGGCAATCAAAATGTGCATATTGTTCATCCACGTTGTCCTCGCTGTTTCTCAAACAATTGTGTCACGCGTAACAGGCTTGTCAACTTGATAGCTGAGTACCAGAGAACGTAGCAACCAGTTTCTCTTCCAAAATTAGTTTCAAAGTCCTGATTTGCCCATTAAATGATCGTGTTGGTTCTATCGATATACTGTAGGAAGTACATACTAGAGACCTAATGGTCGCACTGGGTACCAGCCTACGAGTCAAATGACGAGGTTGTTCGTGGCTATCAGAACATGGGAATGGACGCGCGTTTACTCGTTGCGTCACCGTAATCAGTTCGCACGCACACTCATCAGAGCAGCTACAGGCCAGCAAGTGTAAATTGACCAGTGATGGCCGTGTTTGTTTCAGAAGCGTCAAACTGAACCGAACGTTGTGGTTTCAACAGTGATCAAAGGAATTACACAACCTTCTTATCTGAATTCTTTCTGAGCATACGTTATACCAACACCAACAAGCGGAGCTGAACAGCAACTGAGAATATTTCACTTTGTTGATTCATGTTTGTGTACAAACGAGCTGTTATGTGTAAAAATAAGTCGAAATTTTCCGATGGTTGTTTCACTTGTTATCAGATTTTTGCATGCCCTATTCAAATTTATGATAATAAAAAATATCCACATGCTGTGAATAATATTAATAGTCAGCCGGTTTGGGTTAAATCACTCATCTACTCACTTACCTTGCCAGTCAACACTTTAATTGGGTGCCACTTTTAAGGCTTTAAAACTTTCAACTAGAATGCCAGGACCTTGCAGAATCGGTCAAGAAAACATTATGGGGGAGCATTTAAGGTCGAGCACGTTGGTGGGTGCGACCAAACAATTCCGCGTTCAACATATCTGCCAATACGTTCAGGTCACGACGCCACACCCTTCTGTAAAATGTTTATATGCACCTGTCAGGTGACCAAATGGCCAAAGTTGAGGGTGTACGGCTGACAGTGGAACGTGAATGGGCAAACCCACCTAAAGTGGGCGAGACCCCAGATGGCACCAGCTCAGATTTACTTCGTCTACATTCAAATGTCTACATCTTCCGATCGCAAAATACGCTATTTCGCTCACCGTTCTATCGAATGTCGATATCTTTAAAAATAAAGCTTAATAGATTGTTCAGCGTTATTCCAACAGAAAATCTGCCTCACATAGAGAGGTCATTTTGACGCACCTTGTGCAGGTTATCATCCAACACCGAAGCAAACGGTATATAGGTCTTCCTTATGGAATAGAAACGGATAGTGGTTGATTACGTTTTATGTGCGCATGCCATTGTACGGTTTGAGAAGACATTTTGTAGTGGGTTTCTTTTAAGCAGTTAGGTTCTGAGTTGAACACCACTCAGATCTGATCACAGTTTTCGCATTCTGATGGACTTCCTAGCCAGTCTGTCTCCAAAAGAAGTAGTAGACTCTTTTTTCTCCCGTTATGATTCATCATCAGTGCACGTCCTACTCACTACAGGACTTTGAACTTCGGTCACGCTATTGGTTCATCCAAGCCGGATAGAAATATATATTTTATTTAATAGATCTCAAGTGCAAACTACAACTAAGACCTCCAAAAAACTGAACAAAAGAACAAATATCCACAAGCAAACTCTTCTGACAAAAATTGGGCTAGAAGAATTAAACAATTATGTGATCAGAAAGGAACAATCGGCTAAGAAAACAAGCATATCAATAACGTCATACACACAAAAGAACCGAGATTATCCCCTCATACATGACTGTCGCTGTTTTAATGTTTACGGGCCTCAAGAGGTCATGATTTCTATTAGTGACGTTTTATGCACTGATCAACTGTGTTCATTTGCAGTGGACACCGCAGAAAAATGCTTAGGAAACCCACAGATTTTGGTTATCATATTTCCGTTGTCCTTCCGACAAATACACTGCTTATGTTGTGAAGTTACTGACGGTTTTGTTATTTTTCATTTTGATGGTTTGCGATTAACGAAATTTAATATTAGTTCAGTAAGGTAAAAAGATGGTAATGTAGCAACAGTTCAACAGGCTTAGTATTAACACGGTAAGGATTCAGAGTCCAAAACAAAATCATGACTTCGTTTTCAAAAAGCTTACAACTAGGCCAGTTAAGTGTGAAGCACTAAGTGAATTATCTATGATATTTTCATGTTTAGTCGTGTTTCTTTTGAACAGGACGTGTGACATTACAATGGGCATGAATTAGTACTATCATCTGAATGCTGTCTCGAGACATCTGTGATTTCATAGCTAACCTAATAAAAACGGGATTATCGGCATTAATTTGCAGGTAATATTTTAATTATTATGACTCTGCAATCGTGAACATTCAGTCGAATTTGTTAAATGGGCCGGAGAACAATAGGTTTAATGCTACCTACAATCGGACGGCTCATCATATGACTAGAATTTTAAAGGTAGTTAAATTATATTGCGCGGCTATTTTTACTATGCGGCGCTTATTCAGTATGTGTATTTAGATTCCACCATACTTGCACCCTAAACATATCATAAACCGTCAGTTTGAGGATGAGTCGTTCTTGATAGAAACTGACCTGGAATTGTACATTTCTTACTCTTTTCCCCATCAATTCTCTGGTGTTTTCACTTATTACAGTTCCGCCTGCAGAATAGTGGGCAACGACTCCGCAGCATTTCTGGAAGGACTGTCCTAAACTTAGTGCTGGAAGAGACCCAAGTGTACATGACTTGAAGTAAGATCGGTTAACTGATGGCAAAATAACGTATCCGTTCAAGGCCACATACGTTCGATAGGAACTCACTTTCTTCGGATGACCAGTTTTAAAATAGTCAACCATAAACTAATTAGATTTAGCTCAAAATCGCTGGGCGAAAATATAAGATGACTGGTAGTTTACTTCGCGAACCCTTAGCTCAGTTCACCCCTGAAACAAAATACTTCCATCGTTTACTAGTTCGTTGACTATGCACTTTGAAGACTGAGTGGATCGTTAAACTGACAAATAACGGCTAAGTACTGGTTACAATTTAGAAGACTATGGGGTGCTAGTTGGAGTTGTCAATGCTCGTACCATCTACTGGATTTACCCGTTTGCAAACGTCTATCCGGTAAACACACCGCCTTGAACTTAGTAAATGAGAACTATTAATCCAAGAAACTCAGCATGGAAAGTTGAGTAGATTCCCTACCTGCTTCGGTAATTCTAAATTATTTTATATTCAAAGACCACTGAATACAGGCCTCATTTAGTTTAAATTGAAATTTGTTGGCTTCTTAAATAACAATCCGATAGTCTCTATCACATGACACTGAAACATCTGTGCATACCAGGCGATTGTGAAGGCTTGACAGGTGACTTATTTTAATCAGGTATGGGTAGAGATCACTGATAACCTGCATAGCCTGCCAAAAGTTTAAAAACTGTCTGGTTGGTTTGAAAAAACATTGACTAAAATTTAAGTTATTTGTGTTAAACGCACGCCATGTGCAAGTGCTGTTGTGTTAAAGATGTCGGACAGGTTTAGAGGATTCTGCTTGAATCGCTGATCACATATACGGTAAGCATTGCTTTAAGAAGCTTACAAATCTTAAGTGCATCGTCGTATATATTCTGGTTCCAGGTAATGACGGTAAATTGTTTGGTTTTGATTTGCCCACAACCGATAAATCCAATGACAGTGCAACCATACCGTTTAAAAAATTTCCGTTTTTGGGCACTATGGTTTATACAGTTAATTTTTGATTCACTGCAGTTTGGACAAAAGCCCAATGTGCAGTGTCCTAGCATATGATATGTTACGGAACCTCAAAGATTTCATACAGTTTTGATGTACTTAGTTCCTGTTTTAAGTTCGAGCTCATCCCGAGTGCGTCTCACGCCTTCACTTATATGTACGTTTCCCGTCAAGGTGAAAGCTAACGTCAGCACCCACATAAGTGGCTAGTAATACAATATCTCCGTTTCATTAATACTTATAGAAACTTGATGTGTGACGTAACAAAAGTAATGTTTTCGGTTGATACCGATAGGTATACGGCTTTGTCCTTCTACGTCATTACTTTCGAGTGAGAGTAAGTACCGTAGAGTCTGTTACCTTTTTGCTATCTTGTTACACTATCCTTCTTACCTGTTACGTCCATCGCACATATAGACTACTTAACTATTGTTTGAATCAATACACCCTTCGTCCTCACGCGCCTTGGTTTCTGCTTGCACGTGGTCGTTGTTACCGAGAGTTAACTGTGGCAACAGTCTATTTTAGTATGATGGAGGAGCTGAATTCACTGGAATCTCTCTGTTATTCAAGAAGAACGTTCTTCCAACATACCGAGGACTTAATGTGGTGGAATTTATCCTGAACAGTTGCTGTAGGTTGTTCTGTAAAACTTTTGACTCAGTTATCGGTTCCACTGCATTACTACTAATTACTGAGGAAAAAATCAGAAAAAAAGATTTTGGTACTAGATTTTGGGTAATTGCCACTCAAAAGTGAAGTCTGCTTATGTTAAATTGAACTGAAATGTTCTTTCTTTGGAGTAATCAATGGGCAGACTTTATCGCTTGTTAAGCATCCTCCTTACCAAGCCCTCATATTCCCGATGTCAACGAACTAGACAGCCTAAAACAGTAGATCACAGCTTTCCATACGCAGATCGTTGTATTTGAATTAAATCATTACACCGACTTATTAGCCGCGGTAGGAATCCAAATGATATTCTGAGAACTTTCAGAAAGTTATGCTGTTCCCACTTTTATTGAAATTAAGTTTCCATAGCATCCGACCAACCGAGGTCAAACATTTCAGATTGCAGCATGAATATTCCTGCTCAGAAAGGTCAGCAATGATCCGGAATTGTTTCTGTCTTGCTGAATGTTTGCTGTACCTAATAACTGAGTTGAAGGTCATTTCCACACCCTCGCCAGTATAATTAAATAAAATGGCCTTTGTTCATAATTTTATAGGCTTTCAAGTGGAAAGGGTATTGAAAGGCCAGTGCTTCCAGATGATTTTTGTTAGTGTCCAACATTATAATCCCAAACTGAAAAACTTAAAATGAAACGGCATAGTTACAATTATTTTGCAATTAACAACTCGCCTAGAGTTACAAAGTTCACATAAAATTCATCAGCCGAATTTACTGTCATTGTTAATTTGTAAAACGCTATAGAACTTGGATCAGCTTGTCGGGCAGTCTGCCGTAAATCCCTACGTCCAGATTCGGGAGTAATTCTTTTGTACGTAATAATTATTGTAGAAAATCCATTTTTCTTCTCTTTTATTAAAAACGCCCAGGGTTTCCTGAGAAATTTGATACAGCATGAATCTGCCACGTGTTGAAGCGTTTTTGTCAAATGGACTGCTCCCCCTTTAACGAATCCAATTTCTGAGGTAAATTTTGAAAACCTTTTGAAATGGTACGTTAGTAGTTTGTGTAAGTAAACTGTCGTGGTACGTTGTCTAATTATCGCCCTAACAGATGATTCGATATCGAGGAAACTACTTTTTCTTGAACAGGAAGGTGTAACATATATTAAACACTACGTATTTTTGATCAGAAGTCCGATTATCCTACGGCGCTCGGACGAAGCATACTTAGTGGTTGCTGTTTATAAAATTCGTTAGAGCATGGCCCATGACAGAGCAGTAGTCCACGAATGCCCAGTAGTTGGCGGGAACTTATATCTAACTTAATTATGAAATGGAGTAATTCTAACCCGTTCTCACTTAGTCCTCTAGCCACGTAGCAGTCAGGGTAGCGCTTTTCATTAATCCACAAGTTTATGTTCAATAATGTTTCAGCTCTAGCAGGTATAATCATGTCAGACAGGTTAAAGGGGGCTGTTTTTATTAAGACTGTCTAAAGTTATAAGGTTTAAAATCGCAGTGCTGACTGCGTAGGTAACTTAGGTAGCGGTGCACGACCAAATGAGCACACGGAATAACTTTTTTCTTAGATTCCTCATGCTTGTTTATCGAATTGAGAAGAGGGTTAGAAAGTGCATCCTCGAGCAAAAAGTGTTCCGATCGCCCGTGGGTCAACAGTGAAAACTTAGGTTCCATTGCGTTCAACCGAAATCTCTGTATATAACTCAGAGGTTTGCTTTCGTTTTAATCACATCCATTATGCGGAACACTGCTGGAACTCAGACGCGCACTGATTAGGCACTACATTCCCGGTTAAACTAAGCTATCATTGTTAAATTAGTCGTCTGCCTGGGTTTTGGTTCTTTGAGTGAACTCTTCTTCGCAACGTTAAGTGCCGGAAAACGTTGGAAGTCGAAATGCTCCCAATAAAGACATCATCCAATGTTCGGTCCCGTTTTGCCTTCATGTAGTTTTGTTACCTCTGTACTTTATAGGTGAGTGCCTAATAAACGTTTTCTGAAGATAACCAAATGGCGCCTCCAGTGTTCATACCCTGGTCGAGTTGGCCAGCAAGCAGCTCTAAATAGAAGTCCATCATAACCAAAGTTGAACATGCAGTGATTCTCTCGTATTTACGCTTCCAACTGTTACCCATACGATATAACTTCTGAGTGGTCTTCCATTCGAGTGCTTCTGTCACAATGACTCCAGCGTCAGTGAAATTGAAACGAACGGTTGGGCTGTAACGATAACTGCCTTGGGCTTCAAAGTATGGCGTTGCTTATGTGATTGCATATTTGTGATCACTATTTTCTGTGCGAGATTTGGTGCGTTGGTCGCAGCCTGTCATCTAATTTCAGACATGTTTTGCATGTTCACTATGCAGTCATATGTTCCAAATATAATAGTTCACAAGTTATCAGAAATGCATCCTATGATTAAATAAGTGACCAATTCACCAGTAACGATAGAAGACACGTCGCGAGATGTTAACATTTCGTTTACTGTCTCCAGTCACGAACATAAGACATTAGGATATAGAGGACATGCGGATAACAACAAGAATAGAAACAATCAACGTTTGGGCTTACATGAAACAAGAACTGTTATCAGTTCAAGGGCAGACAAACTGCGTGAGTCAACAGTTTATGCACACCTAGAACCCAAAGGCAAGTATTGATTGACATTGCCTCGGAGAAGGCAAGCGATTTCGGATTCCGATGACGCAACAGTACCTGAAACCAGTTGGCGGGGTCCACAACGTGACCCGTTTCCACGATGTGTTTTGCAATAGATGAGGTCAGATCTCATCTCAGTAGCTCTGTTGTCATTTCCTGTTGCGTCATGGCGCGTACCAAACACTTAGGCACACGTTCAGCCATTCTTTGTCGTAGGCATCGGTCTGTTCTGCCGATATTGACGTCATCGCAACTGCAAGTGAACTGATAGATTACATGTGAAACAGATTATTTCGGTAGATCACGATTATGAATAGGCTGAGCGACACTTCTAGTTGGGAGTAGCAACTGCAATTCAGCCGCAGGGTATGTACGATTTAGAGCAGACTGTAATTTTTTAATTACGTTCGTTGTGATATGGTCGATTTTAGAAGGTAGGCTCAAAAAGTCCTTCTTCCTAGGAACCGTACTCACAGCAGTCTTGATCAGTCCTTTCTGGCCGTGAATATCGATCGATATTATAGGGTGTACCAGACACCGTGGCATGGTCACAGTATATCCTACTCAGGATAGTTATTGTGGTTTTCTTGCCTCAAAGACGAAGCAATTAGATAGATTACTTGGTGTCGGAGAGCTACTCACTGATAAGATTAGCGGATTGCCTTCAACATATCAGTCACAAGATTGATACCTCAAATACCGTACTTGGCAAGTGGATGTCGCCTTACGCAGTTTAAGCGTGAACCTTACTAAATCACAAACAGTCAGTTACAAGTGATCATTATATTAATGATTGATATCCACTACGTAACGACTACCTGGACCCAGAACATACTGTTGTTTGTAAGCACCTCGTTTTGTAGTTTGTACAAAGGGTACAGGATTCCATTTGAAAACTCCAGGAATATTATTTTGTTGTTCACAAAAAATATTCGTTTCTATTCCAAAGGACTAGCACACAAACAAATAGACAGTGTTGATGCGGCTAACCCCAGATAATATAGCCATATAGTTATTGCTTAGACGACACAGTGACATTTTGATTCTCATCAATTTTGAGTAGTTTGATTTGCTTTTCAACACTCCCAATAATATTCACCCCAACTTATTTGCATCCCATGAATTCTAACCAAACATTGTGGATCTGTTAAGCGAAAAGCAGATACTACGTTACACTATTCAGTTCGCCTCAAAGCAACATGAGGTGCTCGATATATTCGCTTTCCCAAGTTTGTTCTAAGTACGTACAAACATGGTTCGCTCAGAGTTCTGATTCACAGAGACAGGCGTATTTTTACTCTTTGCAAACCACCACCGAAACAGGGCCACAACATACGAAACTGATTGAAACACATTCTTAAGTGGAAAAGAATAATTAGTCCATACAGACGATTCAAAAGAGGAATGGCATCCAAGTTCGCAATTCGGAAGGGGCCATTTAACTAACAATCTCATGCACAAACTAAATTCTCTTCTAACTCGAACACATGCGGCTGTGCAGTTGCACTTTGGTCAAACCACAGGAGAACCAGTTATTCAATGTCACGGATACAGTTTGTCAATCTCTTCTGTTATCCACGTTGTGTGCCAGTTCAAATGCGGTTGCTGGGGCGTTTGCATAGGCAAAACAGATCGACAAACATCAAACCGAAAGGCAGAACACATCCCGAAGTGGTTGAAACAACGGATGATGCACCATGCTCAACTTGGTGAACCAGCTGTTCGGAATTCAGCGTCGTCGACTGCTAAACACTTCGAACAACAGGTCACCAAGTTGGCCCAGTTAGCTCATTCAAGGTGCTGTTGTATGTAATCCAAAACTGAAGCTGCTGACTGCTTCCAAAGCCATACTTACCCAAACTCATCAACCGGCGTTATGTACATAAAAGTGGCTTAGGCAACCTGTGGGTTGCTCTGGTCCTGGTTATATAACACTTGGTTTGTTTGTAGGTGTGTCTAGCCATCGCTTGTACCTATGTATATAGTCTATATATATATAATTTGCAAATTTCAGGTTTGCAATTGACTGGATTAAACGAAATGTTGATCGGTTGCAACGCATTTTGGTTTTGTTCTTATGAATCCTTTAAAAGGAAAGTGTTTCAGTTTGAAAGGTATGCTGAATACTTTGTAGTGCGGTTCAACTGGTCAGAAACTGTCTAACTGACAGACAGAGCACGGTTTGTTGGTTGTCGCATTCCCGACGGCCGTCGCCGAAGTGAGCGAAAATGGAGGGTACATTTAGTACTTCCGAACCATAAACGGAACGGATATGGGAAAACATATTGTGCGTTGTGTTGATGTTCATTATTAAGTAATTCTTTGGTTAAGCCACAGCGAGTTAAAATCCAAAAGAGTTGTCGGTTTTGCAACGTTTCGGCCCTCTCGGAGAACCTTTACCAAGCGATCTAAATCAGAAAATTTACAATGTGCAGGCTTCAAATTAGGCAATCATCTTTGAAGTCAATCTAAGCTCTCGGCATTGGTCTCATTACATGTCTTCCTTCATAAAAGATAGTGAGAGTTTGATGACGGAACTGATAGAATTCATTCAGCCATCCTGGGAAACCGAGGAAGTGCATTGTAGTTTATGGTCACTAACGGTTATCCCCAGTTTCAAAAAGAAACTTCGAATTCTGTGCAACAATTCCAAAAGATTTGGTCTAACCCGAACTTCGTATAAATACTCGGTGGATGGGCCCTGCGACGGTGAGTCGTATCCAAGAAAATGCAGATTAGCGAAGAACGGACAGATGATGCAGTTGTAGGTTCGTTAGTCAAAGTCTAACCTTGTGGCGGGTCTTTTAGCACTGTAATGTTCATGAGAAGCTAACGGTACTAGTGTCTCGGGCTCAATGATTGCTTACAACTCGGTCGCTCATATAAGTGTGCACTGTGTTCTCCGTCTAGTAGCTTCCCGAGAATCTAGGCAGTTCTGTTCATATTCATGTGTAAACACTTTGTAATTAAGCGGGAGCTTTATAGGAGATTGCACGGAGTATTCACCATATATATATATGTATATTACGGGTATATAAAAAACGGGTACATCCATAACAGGTAAACTGTTGAAAGCATATTCATCATACCTTGTCCTCTAATTAAATGGGAAGCTCTGTGTTGATCGTAGTATGGACAATTTTCCATATATATATATATATATATATATATATATATATATATATATATATATAGGGAGAGAGAGATAGCCAGCGGCAGTAGGGCAGGGAAAATTACATATATGCTGACGCCAAACCTTTGCGAACTTGCTTCATTATATTTTGCCAGGTTAACTCTATGGTGTAAACATCGGCTAACTGTTTGGTATCAGCATTTATCTACGCGTGGTGTGTATAGGTTAATGAACACATTGATGATTCTTCACGCAAATCTATCATGCTTAATTTGATTATCCTTGTGATCAAACTCAGTAACTCTACATCTCAGGGCCAAGAAATCGACATTTATTTCGAGATGTCAAATGAGTGAACGTTGCGCGATGTTATCCACTTCTTTTTGCGCGAAAACCATTTGCCTAACTCGAAAAGTGAACTTCTCTACATTTGAATGGCGTCCGTCATCTCAACGCAGTGAACCCTTTAGAAAGTAGTTTCAAAAAGAGAATAACGTATCGTGTCAGGGCGAGGCGTTTGGAAGAATACAATAAGTGAGGCCAGTTCGATTGGATAAATGACAATGGAAACAAAAATTGCGTGCAACGCATATGCTGTTTTGTCAGATGCTTCAGTATTGTTTGGGCATTGATTCTTTCGAAGAATAGATGGTGCGTTAAAGGGATATTGACAAAACAGTATGATTCATGCCCTCATCTGCAGTGAGCTGTTGCTAATAAGACAACCGACGGTACTTGGGTATATGAAGATGGGGAGCTGACGTTGAGAAGTAAATACCTTTATCGTTTTGTCGGGCGTTTATTAATGATAAATACTACGGATTGGTTTATTCGAAGGCATAACGACCTGTAGATAGTGAACTACGTTTTACCCCAAAGGGTGTAGCAAAACCGAACTGATTTTGGTTGACGCTTAAGCATCGATATATAGGCAATTATTTCCAAATAAGATAAACTAATTTGGAACATCTAAACAATCTAAACAGATTGGACAGACAATGAGATACTAGATAGTGCGGCGAAACAAGCTGATTTGATGTATGTATCATTTGCGTACTTACTCAGAATACTTCATCTCTATGTAACTGGGCACAGGCAAATCAATTTGAAACAGTTAGACAGCGCGTCATTTCTATAATGGCAGTTAGCAATCCCAAACCTCAAGATATTAGTTTGTTCTTACTCAAACTCATCACGTTGAAATGAATAGTCCTTAGTTAAATATGACACTGTGTCATAAGCCGAAACCTTTCGAAACTTGGATTCGATGGTTACAAAGGAGAAACAACAAGGAACAGTTGAGTGGGTATAACTTGCTTACACCCCCATGGTATAGATAAACACAACCCACCCCAGATTTCCGGTCTTGTGCTAGCTACGCCCACAAAAACATGACAAGGTAATCATATATTATTCCACATGAGCAAGTTACATATCAATTACATTAATTGCCCGTTACAACTAGCCTTCACAAACACAAAGATGGGATAGTGTGAATTCCGACCAATACCAAAGTTCCATATAACCGTTTTTAGTTTTATTTTGTTTTATAACTGTAATAGCGTGATACGATGTTGTCGAAATCATACGCTTGTTACATTTCGTGTTCTGTGATTCTCATAGGTTTGGTGGTTAAGTGGATATTTTGCAGAAAACTTAAAGGTTACCTGTCCGAACCTTCTTAAGAAGTGATACAGGTAAAAGCAGACAAAATTGTTTGTAGGGTTGAGTTGAAAGTGAACGTTGTGAAGTATTTTATAGTAGCTAATAAGTTGGCTTAAAACTGTTATCAGTCACAGTAGTGAACATGACAAAACGGTAAAACAAGAACCACATACATCTCAAAAAGAATTACAAGATAATTATGGCAAAGGTTATACTAATGACTTATGTTGTTCATGGATTGTTTGAGTACCGCATTTTGTTAGAACTTAGTAGTCCTTTTCACTTAATGCAAGCGTTGTTTCTTTTCGAACCAGACCACTTTTTAAGTGACATATTTATACCCGTTCTTGTTTGAAGGATACCTTGCAGGTTTAAAGATACACACTGAAGCAGAAAGTGCATCTAGCAACCTGTAACAAATTTCATATCATTCCGAACGATATTAAGGAACCTAAAACCTAGATGATAATGACGTCTTCCAGTTTAAGACGAAGTTGGACAAATTTATTGGTCAAAGTAAAAAAAGAAACCAACCATAAAACAGCCATATAGGTGGTATACTTGCATCAGTTATTTACTGAAATCAACTGTCAAAACGCTTCACACAGCAGTATTCTTTGTTGACCCTTGTTCAACTATATCCGCCTACAATCTATATTCTGTGTTATCTACTGGCTTGCATGGAGTATACATCAGCATCACTATCAGCAGCAGCAGTTTCCTCATAATCATCATCATCCGTCCTTAAACTGTCGCTGACTAATCGGTCTGCCCAAAGGCCGGCTATTTAGACCGATCCGTTCGCATTTTGCTGGTTCGTTCTTGCCTGTCGGTCGCTTGTGCTTGCAGTCGCCGTGCCCTCGGACCTTTGATGGCCTATTGCGGTCAACCGTTGCAACTTATCACACGAACGCAAACGAACTGAGGTTTGTTTCTTGCAATAGATCAAATTGTTTATTCAAAACAAAGAGAAGACATATCGTGAGATGTTAAGATTTCGATTTATTCTAATCAGTCACCAGCGTAAAACCAGAGAATTTTATACAAACTGCGTATAACAGCAACAACTGAACGAACCAACCACATGGCTCTGACCTTTCACGCGCCAACAGTGCAATCAATTCCACGACAAGGAGATTGATTGCGTTAGTGTCTTTTGTGCACACAAAACTGTCCGATGTTGTTTGATTAGCATTGCCTTGCTAATCGCCAACAGTTTTGGGTTGCGATTTTGTAACATTATCTTGAACGATTTGACAGGGTTAACTAGATGACCGATTGCTAAGATGTGTTTAGCGATGGATGAGGCCGGGGTTTTCGAGCTTGTTACAGTAAGCAGATCGATTTTTGAGATTAAAGTTGATAACCTCTTAAGAATGTGTCTCGCCATACGCTGGTGCAAACGCCGATCTGTCTTGCCTGTGTAGACGTCATTGTAACTGCAGCTGAACTGGTGTATTACGTGGGTGACAGACTGATCGGTTGAGTGTCACCACTGTGAAGTGCCAACCCCCCAGTGCTTAGCAGGATGTGTAGTTGGGCAACTGGGTGGGTGCGTTGATAAGCCGACATCCATTTGTGACTAATGTTCTTAATCAAGTGGTCACCTTTGAGTTGGATTTGCAGAAATATGTTCTTTTTCTGCGCACGGTAGCTTACCACTTTTGGTTCTTTAATCTTACTGTAGATATCCACAAACTTTTTACGATAGCTGTTATCCACCAGCGTTTCCTTAATAAACTCTTCTTCCTCCAATCGGTCCGCAGGGCAACTCGTTTTAGCTCTGTGAAATAACGTTTTCACTAGCCCTCGTTTATAAGCAATACGTGTGAAGTTGGAGAATTGCAAATATTGTCCACTCCAAGTTGGCTTACGTTAAACAGATCGTTGACGTCTGGTTCTAAGAATGTCTAAGAACGACAAGCAATTATTAAACTCCATCTCATGGGATAATTCATTTCACCGACTCCGATTAGTCGTCACAGGGTTACACCGCCACCGACTCTCTGAGTCGGTAAGGCCCCAACCCACGAGACGAATCCGAACTTCCCCGGGCAACACATTGGTGGACAATCTCATTTCCCTGCGGCAGGTCATCATTTGTCTACTTCGGACCTTAAACCGGTTGGGTACCGTATGAGTAAAAAGTGCATGTTTGGCAAACGACTAACTGACAGCCTTAGTACATGGCTCAGTCATCCAAGCCTGTGGAAAAGTATGGTTTAAACGAAAGATCCCACTCAGAACTCATTTCCAAGTATTTGCTTCCTAACCTGTTCGATGCACGCGATCGAACGCAGACATCGGTAGTCAGACACCTGGAGACGATTCACGTCTTCTACCCAGAGCGCCCAAGTTTCGCAGCCGTAATGTAATAGAGCTCTCAGTGTCGCCTTATACAGGCGACCCTTGAGCCTCAGATAGATATCTCTCTGTCTCCACTGGTGTCATAGGTTAGCCAATGTGTTCTAACCTTAATGTTGCATGTTTATATTTTACTCTCTATATCTCCACCATGGCTGCTGATGCAAATTCTTAAAAGCAGAAAACGGCCAACAACCTCAATAAATGCATTATATAACACTATACCTACGTCACCATAGCAGTCTTACAAGCACACTTTGTACTTTGTGGCTGTAAAACTTATTCTGAAACGTTTAGCAGAGCGTAAATGAGCTGCTGTTCGGGTAACCGGTTAGGGTCCAAACACTTGACAGTGTGAAATCTGTGCATCACTTGCTACTTACTAATAGTAACCCCTAGTGTCTCCTGAAATTATGTGCATGCTATCAAAGTAACGTCTTTGGGGGTGTACACGTGTAGAAACGTGCCATAATTCCCCTCCAGACGGACTATAAAGATACCGGCCAGTAAAGTACCCAGTGAACTTTGCTATCAACCTGCCCGAAACTTTGTCTTTGGAAAAGTGATTTGACATTTGTAGTTCATATGTACTAGAGACGTTCAAGGTCAGTAAACGGTGTACCAATGTTTCATTGTGTCCTCGTAGCAAGTGCGAAAATGCCTTTCTCTCTTTCTTTCAAGGATAAATTAGTGGAAGGTAGCGTGATGTGTACAGCAGGTTGATGGTATTATTTGATATCCAACATGTAAAGTTAGTTCACTAATTCAAATGCACATCTTTGGAAATGGTTCCTGGAGTGGCCTCAGTAATTCCTCAGTTTGTGATGCAAGACTATGCTGGACCTAGCTTACTGCATGATGAGTTTAGTAAGCATCATGGACTTGCGAAATTTTGATAACTCGCACCCTGAAGAAGTCCAAATTTCACGTGGTGTAACATCTGCGATGTTGTTTCATTCACTGAGGATTTTTATGAGAGCAACGTTACTGTTTTTACACGTTGGTTTCTAACAAGTACGAGTTACTGAAAACTTAAACAGACGGAAACTTATGGTTACCTTAGAGGATCGCTATCACCTTGGTTCTTAATGCTTCTTATTCAGTGTCGTTTTGAACGAATTAACTGACTATAGGGTTTTGAAGGGAGAGGCATTTTCGTCGGTAAAAGTTTACTTTATTATAAAGACCTAACTCAGTAATGGTACTCGAGATCTACAAGTCTTGCATTCAACCATTTGATGAGGGCGGCAAACTGTATAACTGATCAATTAGTAACACAAACAAGAATTCAGGCTGGGGGAAATCTATGCTGTTTGGTGATCCACAAAGTGTATACTGTAGGCAAGGGCTTCGAGTTGGACGTTTTTACGGAGGTGTTGGTGAAGATACGTTCATCGCGTAACTTTATTAACTGTCTTGTGATGCTGATGCTAATCTCCCGTGTGTATGCGCTCGTGGAAAAGTTCAGCTAGCTAGAATGGATATAGGGTGAATTTGTTATTGATCAGACTCAACCGTTTGAGATCGCTTAATGAGCTGAACCGATGCGATTGGTGTCACTGATGACGAGTTGATTACCGAACATCGGAATCTGAGTAGAAATGGCAGAAGCCTTGAAAATTGTGGAAGGAACTAGCAGTGGGAGCCTAATAAAATGTGTACAGGCTATCGTGATTTAACAAAACACAAACTTTGAAACTGAAACCACGGTGCTTACTCATGACAAAGTGGTGTGGTTGCGTTTTTGCGTTTTGCACATCTACTTTGCTAACCTTGAAGGCGCTAACGCATAAGGAAAAACACCGCTGAATTCACCTCATTAAACACTACAAAGTACTGGCATATTCCTTGCTGACCTTAGATGATTTCTGCGTGTTATTAAATAATCGATATTTTTTTAGATGGTTGTCATCAATTTCCACACTGCATGAAATTCTGTTCCAGAGAGGTTCGTTACTGCTAAAAGTTACGAAAGCAACCACATCTATCTCCCAGCTGATGCTTTACAGTCGAGGGTTTTTAGCCGTCTGTCCATTGCGACAAGGTCTTGACAACGGAGCTAACTACGCTTGAGCTTCACCGTTAGAGTCGACCTAATGTCGCTGCTCCAGGGAGAAGTTTGATTAGACATATGACGTTACAACACCGAAGTATAGATTGATGAGGTTAGCGTAAAATGTGTACACTCATTTTCAACTCATTCCTCCCTCGCTCCTTACTATTCTGTAAGCGCTGACCCTCTTAACGTTCGCACTCATCGACAAGTAGATCAGCAGGCTGCTCTGGCGTTCACTCTCTTGAGTCAGGAAGTAGATGTGCGCAGTGTCTCCGAAGCGCGCCTTGTAAGATTCTAGCATTGTTCTTCACTTGGATTTGCATTTAGGTAATGCTGTGAGGCGGTGATTCTTCCTCAACGCCTCTGGTGACGATGAAACCGAGCCTCGCGGTCAGACTGCAATGAGGTTTACACTGCGCTCTAAGGCATAGAAGAACATGTCGGATGGTCGTCAATTGACCGTCAGCATTAGCACTTCAGTCGAAGTCTGTTAGCACAAACCAGAAGGACATCTTTTATTTTTCATATCTGCATATGTCCCAACCGTCAGTGGCTCAGATATTGTCAGGAACGCCTTCTAGGATTCCCTCTTTGATCTGAGACAAGCTAACCACTAGGACATCGTTGTGTTTGCCGGCTATATAGATGGAAACTAGGTGATGCAATTGCAGACGAGAAACAATTAGGTGGTATATTTTTGCCCGTGCTCGAAGCACTGGCAATGGCGGTCCGCTAATACCACTATGAGCATCTCAAGGGCTTTAACTATCGAGCTGTGCACCTTAGCACAAACAACGGCAGTCCGTCAGGTGATCAACTTTTGCAACCCGATCATGGATGCAAATTGATTGTATTCCAGTCAGCTATCGGTGGCGCTAATCTATTAAAGAGTGTCGTTTATTTTAGAGTAACCACCTGGAGTCAGATCACGTCGTTGTACCAGCTTTGTTTTATTGTTTAATCAGACATCATCTGCTGACAAACATAAAGCACTCAATGTTTCAAATTTCTCAAGCGAAAGCTCCATCCATACACTACGAGAGGTTTGAATCGATTGTTAACACTGAACTGCAAAACGGTGACTGAACGAACTCGTATTGGTTTCTATCAGGAGTGTATTCGGTCTGGTCGTTTTCCATCAGATTTCTTCGGAACTCTAGTGAAAAGAAAACTGTTGATCAATAACTACAATTTTGTCGGATTGGCTATTTCCCACATCAACATGACCCGCAAAAACTTTCACAAATTTATAGAAACCCAAAATCGCTTTGCTGCTATGCTAGCTGACTTTACCGTGGTATGGCGTATAAAGTTCAAGAACTTCGCCAAGGATACCATCAAGAAAACCGCAGCCAAAACACCAGAGTCTCCAAGGTTCTTTGCATCGTAGGACTAGCAAACCCAGTTTTCCCAGTGATTCCCTGAAACATGTCCACAGCTTGTCAAGTAAACAGTTTACGAAAGTGCAGTTAGAAGTACTTTCTCTGGGCTTAAACTATAAGCTCCCACCGAAGAAAGTTAACCGGTTAACGCCTGAAGTTAAGTTTGAAAACCTATACGACCAGCCAAAAGAGACCTATCGTTGCCATGGATAATTCAGCTTACCACAACGTTGTTTGATGGCTAGTTCAGCTCCTTGATCCCATCAGTTAAACCCACAGCTCCCGTTCTTTGAAAGAGTCTTTTGAGCTATATGATATTTTGGAGAACATTTCGGTGAATTCCACACAAAGATGTATTCAGTTGACGTCGACTCACTATTCACAAACGTTCCATTAAATGAAACAGTTGATTGTTTGGGTAATTTAATTTTGATTCCTAATATTTCTTTACCCGTCCGTGTTGACTACCTTAAAGAATTGATTTTCATGTGTAAGGAAAACATCGGGTTTGAGTTTGATGGATGTGCTTATAAGCAAGTTGATGGTGTAGTAATGGGAATCCCATTGGGCCGAAAATTGGCTGATATATTTCTTGGAATAGTCGAAGATGGACTATCGGATTATATTGGCCGTTCTTTGTTTTATAAGCGGTATGTCGATGACACTCTAATATTCACCGATTTTGGTCATTTTATCACTCTATTACATCAGTCTAATTCCATTCGTCGAAATCTCCGTGTCACTCATGAACAAGATAACTCACTATCATTCTCAGACGTCCTTATTTCTAGGCGTTTAGACGGTACAATTAGCAGGTCTGTCTATCGAAAAGCCACATGCTGTGAGCAGTACCTACAATTCTCTTCATTTGCGCCCGTGGCTTACAAACATAGTTTAGTGCGAACCATTTTTCACCGAGCAAGGAAAATATGCACAAGCGACTATTTAAAGCCTGAAGAGGAGATCTTGAAGAGTGTTCTGCTTGCGAATGGATGTCCATCCAAATTTATTGAAATTCATTGCAAAAAATGAGCGGCTACCCCCAAACCACAATCAGTGCCGAGAAAGTAGGTTTTTATCACCCTTCCTTACACAGGTGACCACAATATTACCGATGTAAGTCGAAAATTGAAGTCAGCCATTGATCACACATATCCCGCCGCGGCATTGTGCTTGTTGCTTTCCACCCGCAGGATGAATCTCCACTGCCTCGGTCGTTCTTTCTCGGAATACTCTGCCTCTCATGTTATCTACCAGTTCACTTGCAGTTGCAGTGACTCATACACTGACAGAACGGACAGAACCTTACGACAAAGGAAGGCGGATCACATCCCCAACTGGCTAGTGCAAACAATGACTTAACGTGGGTCAGTATGCCAACACTTGAACAGAAATCCAGCGTCTTCGATCACGAATCACTTAATCGCAACAGGTTATGTGGTTGACCCCACCACTTCGTTCATGGTCCTATTGCGCAACAGCAACCCCACGCTGTTAGCGGTCTCCGAAGCATTGTTGATCAAGCGTCACGCACCGGCCCTCTGTTGACAAAAGGTGCCGAATCCATCAATTTCGTTACCGTGGCGGTGAACCCTGATTGCTTCCATGTGATGTTCGCTCATTTCATTGTTTTGTCGCTAAGCTCTTAACTTATATAACTGAATGTTTTATGCAATCGAATGATCAGAATGAACAAAATGCTTGCATCTCGTAATATATGTCTTCTTGCCGTCTTAATAAGGCACTCAATTGGAAATTGGGCGACGAGGGTGCACGAAACGTCCGTCACACAGCATTAACAGTTAAATTGCCCGAGTCACAACAGTGAGGTGACCGAAAAGTGTACTGGGCAAAACCTCGACAGCCGTGCAAATCTCTTGCAAAGAAGCCGGTTCTAAAGGAGCATTACAAACATGACAGAAGTGGATTTCTGCTGAAACAACAGAACTTATGAAAAAGCGTCGATTGGTCCTTCCCAACTCCGAAAACAACAAGGATTGACCTTAACCTAAGATTAAACTTACGAAGTAGATGCTTTAGGATCGCGTACCATACTTCTCTGAGCCAGCCAAAGAGATGGAGAAGGCATTTTTTCAATCATAAAATGACTAGAGGGGCGTCTCCTCTGATTACTGTTTATATTGATCATCGACAAAACACCAGTGAGACTATGTGAGAGAGGTAGCCCACCAGCTCATAGTTCGTCGCATTAACTTGACAGATGGACTAACCACATTGAGGAACAGTAGAACTGATGTGATCCAGCTTATTCAGTTATAGACGATGGAGACTGCACGATTAAGTATGACGTTCCCGACGATGCTCCGTCGGAAGCTGAAGTTGTTTTGGAGCTTAAATTAGTAAAACATGAGAAGGATTTGGGTTCAGTTTCCCTTTCTCTAGCTATTTTCAAAAATGAGGGGCAGTGATTTTTTATCTTAACCGATCAAAACCCTTAGTTCCATGTGTGAGAAACTGGAAAGGTACCTCATGGTAGGTGCACACCAACAGTCATTCACATCTTCAGAAAAGTATTAGAATATTAAACGATTATCACAGGGGTAATAGCCTTGGCCCTATCGCATCCCAGCTGTTCATGAGTCGCACAATGCGGCAGCTTCTGGAACGCAGGGAATTAGATAAGAGAAAAACAGGCAGGTTTCCGGCGTGGTTCTGTACATGTTGATCAAATCTTCACTTTACGACAGGCAGTGCAGCATCGGTACTTCTCTACCCAACCAGCGATCGACATTTCGGAACATAAAGACTGCTTTGGACTCGATAGTTCGACACGCCCTCAGAGACTGTCACCATAGTAGAGGAATCCCAGTGAAGTAGGTTTGTTTGTTGTCTTTTTATGCCCGCTTTGAATGCAGAGTGTGGATGTACTGATAACTATCTCGAGCCTTTTCCACGTCATGTATTGTCTAACAGCCATATCCGATCCCTCCTTTCCTGTTCAACTATGTGATGAAGGATATTCCACAAAGAACGTTCGAGGGCTTCATAAGTCTTCGGGTGGAGCTTCCATCAGGTAGTAAGCTGACCGATATCGAGTAGTTGGCGACAGTATCTTACTAAGTTCTTCCGTACACAGAATGCAGATCATGGTGAATCAGTTAAATTATATGGCTAGTTCGTAAGGTATGTACTTTGCACTGTCAAATTCTAAATTTTGTTTAAACTTCTGAAGGGAACGAACTGTCTTAAATTCTAAAGTGTCTCTATACGATTAGGTTAGCACTAATTCTGTCTTTGTTATTACAGGCAGGCCGCTTGTTAGTGTTGATCGTCTCACCTGCACGGCTAGTACCATCTCATCAGGTTATAGTATCGCTAACGAAGTGTCCTTGAAGATTGTGAAAGCACACAGTGCATTCGCTAACCTCAGTTACCTGTGGCATTTCAAAGATGTCTGTCTGCCAATTAAACGCAAAGCTTACAATCTACAGATGCTCTCAATTATTCTTTAACGATGAGAGACCTGATCCATTGGTGCAGCACGTGTGCATAGACTCTCTCCACTCAATCACCGCTGTCGCCGGCAGTTAGTCTGTATCAAACGGCCTCACTGTGTGAACATCGCGACAGTCCGTTCGCGCGCGTTTGAGGAATATGGAAGTTCGCGACGGATGTGGTGAAAATACACAGTCTTCACTGGTAGGGTCACTTACTTTGCATGCCGGTGGAGCAGCTGCCACACAGCACATTGTTCAGTTTGGCAGTTAACGGCTGGAAGAGACTGCAAGGTGACTTAGCGATGAAGTGGTCACGGGGTGTGAAATTCTTGGCCGTTACGCCGAGGAAATTCGGTAGGTCCTCTCTACTCCGTTGGTGAGCTCGCGACCGTCCATACCACTCTCTGGAAGCACCCGGTAACATGGTGTGGTGTCACAATCAATGTCAAGTCTGTATCCGCGAGATTGTCGACTGTCCCGTTCCATGAAACTCGGTTGTTTTCATTTGTACGTCTCAATTCCCTCCTTGTTCTCTGTTGTGCATTCGTGCTTATTTATTGCTCTGCAACTACGTGGATCATTGTTAGGATCAACGGCAACCCGAGTCATTTTACACACAGGTAGGGCTCAACGTTGAAAATGAAAATGATCGGATTGTGAAGCGTCGCATACAGAAGCGTGGTAGCTGTTAGTTTTATGGTCATACTGTTTAAGAAACTTCGTTTACAAAGTGTACGTTTGTAAATAAGGATCTAATTATAGTAGGACCACCACGTAATGTTGACATGATACCCGAAGAAATACCATTATCTGCCTTAAAGGTTCATTATCGTTAATGCGGTGGTCAATGGCATTATTGCCAAATATAAAGTTGTCACAGTTATTCAGTTTATCCGAATATACACGAAATCAGTTTAACGATGTGACCGGTCCCGTTGTGTAGTCAACGACATAGAAAAATCCTAAAATGCTATCAGACATGTTGAACTGGGTGATTACGATAAACGGACCTGTTTACAGCTAAAACAAACTGTATATCAAACAATCTCACGTTCGTTTAAAGCAATGTAACTATTACTAACGGACACTTGCTGGTCCCGAACGTAAGCCGCAATCTGCGTTAAGCTTACGCCACAGAAATTCAACTGGTCACTGTTCGTAGCGTTAGAGCAGACAATGTTCTAACGGCAGTATGACTTGGTTTTCAGTCAAGATCAACTCACCTTCTGCGGGACTATAGTCTGTAACGAAACTCGTACGAAAACACCCGTTTTCAGCTACACGCAACTGCTGTGTGAGTTTACGATTAAAACAGAAAACAAACGAAAACATTCACTATCACTCAAGAAAGACCTGTAATAAATATTGCCTTGAGAAATGCAATATGCAAATGCATAGCCAGATCGTGTTATTTGTTTTCGTGATTATTTATGCACAAAATCGGACATATTTAGATGTTAATTTTGGGACTGTATGTGGTGCGACGGTCTGTCGAAACCTAGTTTTTATGAGAAAATTATGCTTTATCGAGTCCCAGTAGAACAGTTTCTAAGATGGTTTTTCGCCGTTAACATCGGCACAGTCCATCTGTCCGCTAAACGGAACAAAGATTTTAAAATTGTCCGCTAGTAATTTAATTTAGTCTTCTCGAAACCGTTGACCGGTTTGTCAGTGGACGATGCCAATTACTATTCTAGCGGTCATTTCAAAATACTTTATCGATTTTCCTGGGCACACAGTATACTCTGTAAATCACCAACACTGAAAAAGGGTGTTCTATGACAGTATCTTTATGATAGTCCTAGGTTTAAACTCCAACTGGGAATTCGCAAAAACGTTGACTACGTAATATCTTTAGATGAAGTATGCTGAAATCGGTCGGGCCTCATTTTGGCTTTAGAATTGGAATCCTGAAAACAAATGCTATTTATGCAGTAAACGGATCAATGATGCGGTCTCCAAAAAATCCCACGTCACTTGAACAAGTGAGCATGAAAAATGTGTGGCTAACATTAAAAAAAGCACAGCAATTTGCAAACGAAAATTTAAACAATCCGCGAAAGTAAATTGCTAAAAGACATCCGATTCGTAAATTTATTATTTTCTGCTGTGTACTTCCCACGGATATGCGATCAATGAAAAAAAGTTCGTCGAGTATTCGGATTCTCAGAGCTCGCAGCAAGCCATTTGGACTTTATTCCATAGAACAACTATGTGCTAGGACATCAGTTAAAGAACTCAAAGGTACGCATTTAAGGTATATGGTAGAAATTATGTGAGTGAATTGTAGAATCAATGCTCAGGAGACTTTAGAATCATAGTACAAGCGTAGAAGAAAACAACATTGAAAACCCGGTTCAGTGAGAAACTATGATTCCATCTAGATGTTTTTGCAAAAAGGTTTTGCATTTCACAAAGCGGTCACGCATAATTTAAGGATGTTTCGATTAGTAGGTGAAGTGTACACATGTTTTAAATTTCCTCATACAATTCAATTCACTAAAATGACAATGATCTTGCTATTTGAAAAGTACCACACAAACCATCTAAAACAGCAAGTTTAGTCGGTAACTGTGATAAAACTTTAAAACGCAGTACTCAGACGTGCAAGACGGCTAAGGTGTGCTTTTGCAGAGGTTAGAGATCTGGTTTCAACAGAGTAATCTTTCGCCAATGTTTGCATCTGCTCTTCTCCCGGGTGATCATGTTAATGTTTGGGTGTAGATATTACTGACACTGTGGTTCCTTATAGATGTGTGTTTGCGGTCAGCAAGTTTACTTCACTGATCTCTCACTAAAATCATACCTGGATAATATTCAACTAGCGGCTGCTTATTTATAGTAAAACGAATGCAGACACCAAAAGATCGTAAACGTGTCAAGGTGATCAACAAAAAACTGAACGTAAAGCTCTGAAAGCGAAACCTGCGACCAGCTGTTAACGGTAGTCAGCTTAAAACAGCCCCATACTACCTACTACTATTCAGTAATCTAAAGCGCTGCTTAACATGTTTATTGGAACCGGAGGTTTCTACTTCATTCAGAAGCTCTAGTCGAGGGGTTGGCGACTGGAGGTAATATGCAGTAGCTGTTTCTTCTCTCGGGGCGTTCACACAACATAAGCATTACTCACAAGTGAATGTGGCTAAGGGTTCTCATATGGTAATTTGGTTGTGCCTAGTGTGAGCGTAATGGTACAGTGGTCAACGGGGTTACCTCATGAAAGGGTGGTGGGAATTCAGGCGTCGGTGATGGAAAGGATATGGACTACTGACGACATCTAACAAGAGGTAGACCATAGTCTAGTGTTTAATTTTGAAAGGAGCTTGTTGAAAAGTTTACTGGAATGCGGAAGCTGTGATAATTCATGATCAATTTCCAACACAAAATTTTAAAAGCACAGTCAACGGCGTTGATAAGCGTGACCCATCCTGAGATAAATATCTCAGCATGTTAGTTAACTGCGTTGCAGTTGGAACCAAAAGAAGCACGTTCAGTTGTCAAAGTTTCAAGTATAAAACAAGTTGATTTGAATTTTATATCTCAGACGTATAATGCTTATCGCAATTAAATGCTGTCCGGTGAGACCAAACTGAGCTGAACGAAAAAAAATCACAACTGCTGTTCTGCCCACAATTCAGCTTCCGGTCCGTGGAGACAGTCTACCAAAAACTTCATACCTGGAGAAGAATTACATTTTGCGAACACCTTTCTGAACCGAGGTTGTACACGGCGTCTTAGACATTTTTAAAACGTAAATCATACTCGAATTTTACTAAAGCCGATCCAAACTCAAGTGTAACTAGCGGGAGCGAACGGTATGGCGATCTCTCATCTTCGCTTATAATACCCGAAACAGAAATATCTGTACGTAATGAACATACATGGGCAAGATAACCTAAGTAATTCCAGACATTGCATATAACCATATTCCTGATTTATATATAAGTCCAATTAATCGCTTGTAATTGTACATGCCTGATGAGAACTACCGAAAACAGCTGTTTGCAACCTTGACTTTTATATTTCCAGACCCTTTGCTTTTATAATGTGATGAAAGACCACGGTGGACGCTTTCGGCAGAATACGCAGATTGTGGGCAGAAGTCTACAGCCAGGTCGAAGCATACTGACGAAACATTTGCAGGTCAGTGGGTATCCTCCATAGTTTGTTAGAAAAAACGGAAGGACTGTTTTCCCAAATATGCATATGATGAGTGCACTAGAGGAGATAGCTTTATTAGACCTCCTATTTCTAAGTGGCCACCGAAAGCAGGCATCTAACAGATGTTGTACTGAGAACCCATAGCGCTGAGAAATCATGTGTAACACAGTGAACCTACCTCCTTGAATAAAGACAAGTGGTTTAAGTCTGTCAAACCCCACTGCTTTTGCAGATGCTCATGTAACTGGAGTATGAGCCATCTAGCGAAACTAGACTGGCACATATAGTTACCTGCATCAAGGTCTATCTTTTCAAAGGGTTGGAACCACAAAGACAAACAACAAACGTCTTTAAAGTAGCTAATAATTAGCAATCAGCGTCAACACCAGTGACGCATATTAACCGAATAGACAGAGAGGCAGAGTTTCTGATGCACTCAGTGTTTTTTAGCAAAAGGAATCGTATCCTCCAGTCCGCCGAGATTTCGCATGTTAGACACAACAATCCAGTGTTTAAAAGAGACTTGTAAAGACACTGAGAGTAACTTGTTGATCGTTATTTCCACGCTGAGTTTATTATTTCCCTGTCCGCCTGTCTAATTGCCTGGACCTTCACTTCAACTCCATACATCTTTATTTCGATGTTAAAAATTGGTTGCGTGTTCATGTGTAATAATTACAGTAGGATGATTCCAAACTCAAGGAACAGAGGTTATTGTAGTTAAATTTGGTTAACAATTACTTACAAACATCCATATATTTTGATAAAATGCGATCACATAGGGTCAGGTGTTGAACGTCGTTAACTTCACGTAGATCAGTGATTTTCGCAACAGTTTCTAGTCTTTTGCGGGAAGAGCTGCAAAATGAATAAACGAGCAGGCCACTGGAACGTGGCTTGTAGTTAGTATGAATGTTCCTCACTCTCATCCTTAGTGGCAGACATTTCCATCAGACGTTTCAATTTCAAGAGTGTGATTTCATACACTGCCTCTTCCAGACACGGTACCACACTTTAACGTGAAACCAAACAACAAACCAACATGTGAGACCCATCTGGCGCCCAAGATAGCCGGCTCGTTAAGGATTTGATGAGTTTGCATCCACTGTTTCATTTGTCGCATCTGAACGAATATGATGCCGAATAAGATTTTGAAGTAGTCTATTGGCACCACGGTCTAAGGAGGTAAATCACGACAACCCATCTGCCAGTCGTGGGGTCATTCCCGAATCACGGCGATATAAGGGATCCTATGCTACCGTGATACTGAGAGGCCGGTTAAGTCAAAAGCTAAAATCCGCAGGCAGCAAACGACAACTCGTGGACGGTAGGTACTTCAAAAAGCTAGTCTGTTGATAGAGTAAATAACGTCAGTTTCATGTTCACAACGAGATGTCAGACATCGATTTCTTTTTCCCGTTGGAATGATGTGTTGAAACCTGAGATAAGGAAGAATTGTTTGCTTTTCTTCAGCGTTTATGCAGGTCTATCATTAGTTTGAGCATAAAGTCAAACCACATAACTTTGAGCCCCAGTGCCTCTATAATATATGTATGCACTCAAGATTGTTACGTCGAGCAAATTTTATCAAGCAGCCATCGATCGCCAATTAGGTGTGCATCGGTTGTTGTACATCCGCAGCATATCGTTAACAATGTCAACTCCAAACATACTTTCATATTCGAGTATAATATTGTTAGGTTTTTTCTTGCAAGATGACCTACTCTGATGCAAAGTTGAAGACAGAACACCGAAGTTTCTCTTCGCTAAACATTCTGCAGGAAGGTGACCCTCCAATCTGTCCCAATAGACACAGATTTCATAATAATCAAGAGGTTCTGTGCAGATATCTATTAGCACCCCTCTGCGGTTTACAAGTAGCTTTCCTATCAATGTCGTGCATAGTTTGTTGAACACGCCTGTCAAATCAGACTGACACAAAATTGTCAATAGAAACATTGTAACCTTCACCCAGTAATCTTTCTATCAGACGCAGTACAACGTTTACTATCAAAGACTGGTTATTTCGCAAGTTCTAGTCGTATGTATTCAAATACGGTAAAAAGCCGTACAAGTACTTCGTCTTATTGTTCATTAACATCCAAAAGTGTGTTCCTCAGTTGTTTGGGTTGTTCAGTGTAAATGTGCTTGGTATGTTTTCAGTGATATTAGTTGCTCGTTGATTGTAGAGGAGAAAAAAAGCTTTGCATCGCGCAGTGCACATTTTGTAAGTATTTGGTGCTCGAAAGCATTTATCACTGTGCATTCGTCAGTTGCGACTGACCTTTCATAAAAATCGAATGATTTTTAATCGTACAAAACCTGTTTTGAGACAGAATTTGTCAGAACGTCGAAATTCCGAGCTCTCAGTCTATTGGAACTCGACGAAATGGTCTCATTCGCAGAGTTTCAGTCAGTCTGTAAACCAAAACCCATAACCAGTTCCTGCGAAGAGACTCCGAATCCGGATTAACCAGAATTGTTCTAGATGGCTTGAAACGAAGGTTCATCTACAAAATTCAGGAGTGCATGAAATGTGCTATGAACTGAGTGAATGTACACCTCTTTTAAACCGAGAATAGCAGTAAATGCGTTTCATATGAGTGTCTGATCTAAAACAGTTTCAGCTTTCGTCAAATCCCATTTACGACGGGGGGCATTAGGACGACAATACACACCACCTTCTCCAATGAATCCTGATCCTGAAGCTCGCCTCTAAAATTTCGTTTCCTTAATAGCAACAATGCTGGTAATGTTTGCTTAAATGTCGGTGACACCATCTTAACCTGCACCACGAGGAAACATAGATATGGTTGAATACAGCTGATCACATGAACTCCTTCTAGTGATCGTCAGCTGTGAGATCACTTGGAGTTTTGGGAATCTACTCATCTAAGGTGAACGCAGCAACCTGTGTTGTTGGCGTCAAAGGTAAATGCACTTTCATTCAGCGTTACGGCTTTCGTTTGTTGCAGTCGCAGTCTTGGTCATATACGACTCTTTGGCTGTTCTTGTGAATAAGCACGTTCAGTCGTTTCCAGTATCCGAACAATTTGCGCAGTTTCCCCCCAATTTGGAGAAGCACTAGAATTCCTATAAGCAAGAAAAGTCAAGAAATGGCAGACATATCTCCAACTATAGAAGAAGTTACTTGACTTAGAAACTGAGTAGTCAGATATGACCCATTGGTCGTTCCAGCGTACCGAGTAAAAGTGGGGTAAGTGTTGCAGCTAAACTGAGGGCATATTATGGTAGAAGCAAACTTTTACCAAGTTGGATTAAACGATTTCACTTTGTGAACGCTTTATACAAAGCAGCAGGAGCAGCTGAAACATTTGTACTGCCATGAGAAACACCGTAACCTTTATGGGGCAAAACGGGTAAGATGTTTTTTACTTACAGTGTCGACTATAAAAGATATATTCGGTGGTCCCTCAGAAGTGTTTAACAGTACACAAAATTATGCCACGGGTTGGTTATTTACACCTTTACTCACTATAATAATTAATTCCTGCTAGCAATATGTGGTACTACGAACACTCGTCGGAATTCTCCCCTTTTGTTCATTTTGCACCACCTCATTGAATTGCTCACCCTACCGCATTATTGACTGATACTTGGTGACAATTAAATTCCGTGCTCAGAGTTCCCCTGGTTGTAAGTTGTATAATCTGCTAACGATTACTTATTTATGTACAGAACCAGTTTCATCTGAGTAAACCTTTAATATTCTGTCTTATTCTGCCCTAAATCAAGAAGTTTATAACTACCCCGATAGACTCCCTGTAACCGTGAATCCTGACTGATTCCACATCTGTCCTGGAACTTTCTTCTGAACAGTAAAATTGCTGTTTTAATCAGCTGTTCAAAAAATGGTTGAAGGCAGTTTCTATTTGTTCTCGTCTCAAATAAATCGAATGCAGAGAAGCTCCGGGAGACCGAGTATAGATTGTAGCCTCCATACCTCGTTCATCACCGGCGGATAATCAATAGTATCAGTAGGTCCACAACTTGCCCACTAAAACTGCCGTGTTTTAACTCGGGAATTATATCGATCACAAAACCAATATCGACCTACCTTATACCGGTTTGATAAGCTCTCACAACGTGCGGATTGTGTATCGGTAACACGATGTTGATCATTAGTGATAGTGAGCATTATGCACCACAAATCGATTGAATATTGCGCTTATTTTTTGGTGGATTAGTCTTATCTGTCAGTTACGTTTCATATTAAAGGCTACGTCTTTAAAGTGAAGTTACAAAGTGGTTAACTAATAGATTTCAAACCGATTTAGCACGCAGGATTGCAAACTGTTGTAGGCTGTTAGAAACCCTTCCGTATGCAGTGAAGTAATTAGAAATTTCGGGGCGTTTAGGGCAAGTAAAATATGAGTTATCACGTTAATCGCTTAAAGCAGACGAATATAGTTGTCGAACTTAAGTCCCAGTTGCAAATGACAGTAAACCTGGAAGCAAATAAACAAATTTGCTAGACTGGCGGGCGATTGAGTAGGGAACAAATGTCCTTTAGTCCATCGCTTGTTTATTCTATCCAGACTCAAAAGCAAGTTACTTCCGTCCTTCCAAGATAAGTCACAAGATACCCAAAAGTTTGAAACTGATGATAATATTTAATTAGAATATTAGCCTTATTTTTTTAACGTAATCTGCAGCTGAACGAACATGGTTAGGTGTAAATTCTGAACAAACAACCTCGACATTATACACAACCATTCATGACAGTGAGAGTTGTAAACAGCTGTTTGGCATTCTTTGTGGATAGGTGCAACTAGAAGAGATGTATTCAACTTGGACGTAAAAATAGAATAGTCATAAAGATTGCTGATGGTCTTGGAAAATGTGTGTATAACCCTACAACGGGATGACAGTATGAATACCCGTGTATAAGAGTGTATTGTAGAGGTTATGTAGAACAATTCCTAGTACACAATGTTTGTCAAAACGCTTTCGAATACTGAGAAGATGCTTTCTGAAGAATGGGTAAATAAGGAGGCATAGAAACAGGCAAGTAAGAATATGGCTTATTTACTCAGTAAACCAAACAAGCGGGTCAAACCGTGGATCGCAATTCCCGTTGGTTCTGAAAGGTATGCCCATAGTTACTCATCACTTGTGTTTGAATTGTACAATGGTAGAAGTAGTACCATTGATGGTGCGTGATCAAAGGGGTCTGGCGAGAAAGTTTGAAAACGTCTGTCAGTGGTCACGCGAATTGACAATATTCTCATAATGTGAGTGGAAATCCGTTGTATAACCTTACTGGTGGCGTTTAAGTACAATCATAGCATAGCAGCCACAAGCAATCTATAGGATAGACAGTATATAACCCCCTGAAAAAACTGCAAGGCAATGCGAACGTCATTCCAGCAAACGGGGTAACCGAGCTGAAGTTGACCTGATGCCTCGTATTTTATCCGATCAATGAAGAGCAGTCTTCAGCAAATACCACGTCAGGTGTGACAGAATTGAAATGATCGTTACAATGTTCTCAAGGATGAATTATTATTACATGTGACTTTCAACAGGCATAATTCATAGCCTAGTTTGATGATTAGTGTGATTACTGGAACCATGCAGATCAATGCTAACTTGGTTTAACCTGGCTTGACTTGATTTACCTGGATGTTGTGAATTCTGGCGACTCGTTCAGCATTAAGAACAGTAGGATGCATTCATCTGATGTGCCAATCCCCTCTTATATGCTACTGGAACGAAGCTGTCAAAGTGTGGGTAGTGATCGATCCACGTGGTCATTCGATATATAGCATTTTGAATAGACCGATCCACTCTCTTAGTTATGTTGATATCCAGAAACGGCAGTTGGCCATTAGTCTCACTTTCTAAAGTGTAACTAATGTTTGGATGAGAACAGTTCATTTCGTCTAGCAAATCTGTTCCTTGCATCTGAACATTTTGTACATTTTAACTCGTCTGCAATAAAAACCAGTAGAGATGCAGCGAAATCTGCTCGAGCATATATCGTCTCTATTCAATTTTTCAATGGGAAATAACTATTTCAAATATATAGAGTGAACTGTGAAGCACGGTCTGTGGAGCTACACATAAATAAACACTGCCTAACATACGATAGAAGAGTACACTGTTAAGGACCGATGTGCGTAACTGGATTACTACATTATCGTGGAGATGATGAAAACTAAACAATAAACATGGGCTACCCAAATACAGTTTAGCGTAACGTCTGGATGATAAAAGTACTCATCAAGACGGCAAGAAGACATATATCACGAGGCACAAGCATTTTGTTTATTCTCAGCAGTCGATTTCATAAAACATTCAGTTATGTAGGTTTGGCGTATGGTGACAAACACAATGAAATAAACGAACATCACGTGGGTGTTATCAGGGTGGTATAAACGGTTTCACTGCCCCGGAAACGAAATTGATTGCGTCAACACCTTTTGCCAACAGAGAGTCGGTGCGTGACGCTTGATTAGCAGCACTTCGGAGGGCGTCAATATTTTAGGTTTACCGTGGCTCATGTGCAGGATGGGACAGTGAGCATCACTTAGACCAGAAGGCTAGAACACTTGATGGGCCGCGTGAGACGGCAAGATGATGACTACATAGCCTCCCACCGGCTGTGAGGTTACGGTGAAACAACGACCACAAGACGATCTAGAAAACGCACTGTGATCGACCGGATTTAGTCTTGTATGAACATGTTTCAAGTGGTGTGTGCGAGTCGGTTGAAGTAGATTCCTTCAATTGTCACGATGGGATGAGACGATCGATTGACATATTGTTGCGAGATGTACCGACATCCAACGTGTAATATTTGTTTCGGCGATTCAAAACACTGCGCGAACCTCTGTAAGTTGGTTGTAAGGATTCGCGGAGCCTATCACAGCGCACAAATACGCGCCAAATGTCACTCAGTTTATTAGGATAATTGGTGGGTTTGCTTTGTAATAATGGTGGTTGATAAGCTAATTTGGACATGAAATATTGAAGCGGCTTACTTAGTTTGTCGAATCAGGAAAGCTTACATTGTTCGAATAGGTTAGTAGCTGACCAGGTAAACGTAAGCTGGCGCCGTGAGTAGGTTGTGCTGGGTGCCACTGACTGTCAGCACGAACTGAGTTGCGCAATCCAGGAAGCACACGTCGTAGTTGATCAAATCAAGCGGTTGATTCTAGCTTGGTATTCAGAGCATCCTTTGATGTCCAGTGAACTCTTTCGACCGTTCCGTTGGATAAAAGATGTGGATACGTTATGATACGAATCCGTTGAATTCCAAGAAGACGTGTGAGTTGTTCGGATAAATGAGACTCGAGCTGGGAGCCGCGGTCCGTAGTTATAGAGGAAAGTATACCAAGGCGTGAAATCCATCCCATTACGAATGCTGCTACCAGGGTTTGAGTAATGGTGTCACAGATCGGAAAACTTCTGACCGCCTAACAAATCCGTCGACACATGTAAGGGTACAACAATGCCAACGTGCACGTGACTGAAATGGGCATCATGTGCCGGAAATTATCCGGTCGGAGTGATGGCATGACGATTAATCTTAGAGTGTTAACAAGCCAAGCAGCAACATGTCCAGTCGCCAATATTCTTGCTCATACCTAACCAAACCAATCGTTCAGAAATAAGTTTTCCGGATGCTTTAACTCCTGAATGTGAAATGCTGTGGAGGGTGTCAAAAACAATGTTCTACATTTCTTTTAGAACGACAGATCTCAGTAACTTTGTAAAAATACTCTCTGATATGTTATCTGCTGAATGTTCATGAAGCCCTTGTGTTAATCTGTGTCAGGATTGTCGGCCTGAAATGTAGCCATGTACATAAGGTTAACGAGGCTGTTGAACGAGATGTTTACTAGTTGGACTCTCAGTAGAGCTCTGGCTACCGCGTTCCGTTCTCCCTCGATGTATCAAAGGTCCGATGGGTATTGGGAAATGAAATTCAAAATGATACAAATCACGTGGTGAATAGCGATCAGGTTTGGCCGACAGGGCATAGGTTAATGGCTTGTGGTCAATAAAAACGCAAATTTACGTCCTTCAGAAAAATCCCGGATTTGTTTGGTGGTCAAATGGACTGCCATTAATTCACAGTAGAACCTGCTGTGGCGAATTTGTGCTGTCTGCAAATACTTGGGGAATAAACAGACAGGTTGCAATGTGCTATCAATCAGCAGTTGAATTACAGCTTCAACAGCCAAATTTGACGCATCAGTATTGATACTGTTAAGATCGGAGGCATTCACTTTATGAATGGATGTTGGTTGTGTGAACATCTGCTTTGGTGAGTTGAACGAACTGATTGATATCTCAAGGAATTCTAAGGGTTTATTCCGTTTGAAGCTCGACAGATCATTGAGTGGCTTTACTGTGTCAGAAAGGTCAGGTAGGGAGCGGCGGTAGTTGTTAACCAGACCAATAAATCTACAAGGCTGATGCACCGAAATGGGTTGAGGAAAATCCCTGATGGTGGCCATATTGATGGGAAGCGAATGTACTCCAGTTGAGTTGGTATGGTGCCTAAGGATGTCCAGTAATGGCATTCCGAAATGACATTTGTAAGGATTGACAACGATACGAAAATCACTGAAGCTTTGGAAAACCTGGAACAAATGTGTGCGGCCTTCCTCAGGGCTGGAGCTGACGATTAAAATATCATCAATGTGTGGGTGAATGAAATCCGACCCATATTGCACCACGTCGATTAGACGTTGGAAGGCTTATGTTACATTCTTTAGCCCAAAGGCCGTTCGCAAACATTCAAACAATCCAAATTGTGGGGTGATTACAGTTTTTGGAACGTCCTCTTCAGCCACAAGAATCTGGTGATAAGCCCGTATCAGGTCGACTTTAGAGAATATGATTTTGCAGTGTAAATCAGATGTGAGATCGTGAATGTGTGGGACAGGACACCGATCTTCAACGTTGACCTGGTTCACGCTTCTGTAATCTCCACATGGACGCCAGTCGTTAGGTTCCGTTTTAGAAATCATGTGGAGTGGTGAATGCCATGGACTCTGCGAAGGTTGAATAATCCCAAGTTGGAGCAAGTGATCACATTCCTTACGGGCTACAGCGAGTTTATCAGGAGCCAAACGTCTGGGTCTGGCGGGTACTGATGGATGACGAGTTGAGTTGTGATGAGCAGTACAATCTTTAATGAACGACTGCTGAAAATTAGGATTGAGTATTCCAGGAAATTGGGTAAACAATGAGTCATACTCCAGATGAGTCTCAGTAAGTGTGACTGACAGACAGAAAGAATCAATGTTTGCCAATTAATCTGTGACAGTCAGGTAGGTGCTTGGACCGGCGGTACTTCATATTCACCAACAGACCGAAAATCTTGAGAAAATCTGCCCCCAAACTTACAAATCGCACATCATCAGTGAGAAATATCTATGTCCAGGCGCATCGCAACCCGAGAGATATTACGACGGTACGTTAAACGCATGTCTGAACGGAAGAATAGTTGGCAGCTTCGAGTGTTGAACCACGATAAGATGAGATTCGATCCAATGTTGTGGCGGGAAGAAAACTAACTTCAGCTTCTGTACTGACAAGGAATTTGTGATTACTTTCCCTATCAAGTATGAAAAATAGGCGATTTGAAGTTTTCAGACCAGCTCAGTTTGTTCCAGAACTCAACGGGCACTGCCGTTTCCCAAATGGTGCGGAGTTGGAGATAAAGCACATGGAACAGTGAAACAACTCGCACTAGCGCCGGATTTACGGTGCTAAGAACATGCTCCATCTGTCCTATGAGTTTTATATGGGGATTTGTTCAGACCGCGTGAACGAAGATGAGTAGCCGGTTATGGATGTGATCTGGATAAGTGCGCTATCAACCGGTTCAGCTGAAGCCGGATTTGTTGAATATTCCGTTGTTGTTCACGAATCAAGGACGCAAACGATGTTGTTTCCGGGTAACTGGATGCTAAATGCTTGAATCCGATTGCGTTGTTAGTTGGCATGGATTCGGAGACCTTATCGACCGATCGAATTGGACTGTCCAAACTCTAATCGGGAACAAGCGAAAGTACAACTTGGACGGGACGTGGTAAACGTTGAACAAACAACTATTTCGGTAAACATTTGTTCGTGGGTTTGTCACCCAGCAAATTTCACATATGACGTAGCACTTAGGAAGGACGATGAACGCCGAGCTGGACATCGCTTAGCAATTGGTGTAGCCGTTTGTGTTCCGATATAGATACTCGGTTTGAAAGCTCCTGTTTCAGAACATCATATGCAGTAACTGTGTCGGGTGTGTAAGTACTGTCTCGAACTTCGTGCATAGCTTCTGGTTGAGGTCCACCAATCCCATAATCAAACATAGTGGTCTGTTTAGTTGTACGATGTTCGCGAAAAGTAGATTCAATTTTGAGAAACCATTGGGCTGGGTCCGATTGTCAGAAAATGGGAAGTTTGACTGACAGTGGTGACACGGATAGGTTCTCAATGTTGTTGTCATCAATGACATTCTGATCCATGTTAAGTAATGGACGGATAACGAACAATGACAAACGATGAGCGCTGGGGAAATGTTAAATGAATAGATCCCAAATTGAATTTGCAGCGCAAATGTGAGGCGGACAAGTGATTAAAAAGCAGGTCGCGGCACCATTTCGTAGTGGAACTCTTAACCGTGATAATTTGAGTATCCACTAACAAATTACGATATCTCGATGGTAGTCAATGAAAAGGTTAAGCCATTAGTTTGTATCTTTAATGTTGGGCTTTTTGTACAAACCTAAAGTGGTAGCGCTCGTCTGGACCGTATCCTGCCCTGTTCAGTTGTCTCGTTTTTTGTCCAGAACCGGGTCCAACCGCGTCATTCGTGTTCGTGTTTCGAATGTGCAAGTGGGGTTTCTGGCCGTTAGATGTGTGGATGCACATGTGCAGGATGGGCCAGTGAGCGTCACTTAGACTAGGCGGCATGTCACATGACAGGTCACGTGAGAAGGTGGGACGACGGCTTGAAAGGATTGCGATTGTGGTATCAGATTTTGGAAACGGCGATGTTTATTAGTACCTGCGATTCTGATGTCTCTCCGGCACAAATGCTACGTATACGACAGTCTTGCAAGGTTGAAAAAGTTGCCGGATCAAAGACGTACACAGCCTTCCACTAAAACTTAATGGGGCATATCCGGATTCACAGTTTGCTTTGGAATAGTTGAGGGAATAGTTGACGGTTTTATCCAACATCATCCCATGGGATATAAACTTGAACGGATTAGCAAATTCATTTCTTGAGTGTTATTCCAATGAAGCAGAAGGGGTATTTGATTTTCCTGTTAGGGCAATAGAACAAAATATGTGCGTCAAACAACCAAGACAATGAATGGTTAGTGAGATAGTCGTACAAGAATACTGAATTGGGAAGTACCCAACCGTTGATGGGAACACTGGAGGGGATCAAGTTTTCATCACTTCAGCATTTAAAAGCGCGCGACTAAGAAAAGAGAACAATCGTAAACTGATAAATGCAAGTTACCTCACGGATGATCACCTCGTTAGAAGGTGACTGGCATGGGTGTCACACCTTGAATTTAATTGGTCCCATTTTCTTTCGTAGTGCCGTATTTATCACCTTTGTCCTCCGTTGTCAACTTTCCTATGTTGAAAAAACTATTCGGGGACAACCAGGCGGGATCCGACAGCATCTTCCGAAATAGCTCTGTGTTGGTATGAATAACCAACTGTTGAATGCTAGCAGGTCTCAACAACAGGCCTCAACAAAGGTCGTCGAATCAAGGTGGGTAAATCTTTTAAAGATATATACAACGTACTCCTCTACCACACCTTGTCTGTCAGTGTCAGTGGTAATTACAAGATGGTTGAAACCAAGCTGTACTACTCTCAGCTGTGCACCCAGGTGAAATTTGTACACGTCCAAGTCCCGAGTCCAGCTATGATTATCAGACGCCCCCGCGCGCATTTCCGGTAGCGGCGTTTCGCAGATGGTTCACCGCACACACCCTGTTGACACTGAGCCTGAAAGACAAATTTCTTATCCTCAACCAACTTACGCCTGCTCACTCATTCGGATTTTTTTGTACACCAGAACGTATAGGCCGCACGGCAAGGCGTTTGTCCAAGGGTATCAACGAACATCATACAGTGTGGTTGAGGATGGATTCAACTATATCCATTGAAAATGCAGTCGTCGCATAGCTAGCCGATGCTCTTAACCTAGCTGACACCACTCAGACTTTCCCTGTGTTTTGCCGATTCCCGGTCAATCACCCCAAATTAAACAGACAACGGATGCTGCCCATCACCCAATCTAGTGCTAGTCTATTCCACAGTCTGTTTACAGTTCATACAAAAGATCTGCGCAAGCCACTTAGTTGCCATGGTAAGGATTCGCACTAGATGTTTCTATTTAAGCCCAAACTCCGTTCAGAAGCTTTGCTGGTTGGTAGAACTTCAAACCACTCATCATTAACGTTGACAATTTGCTGTTGGGGTGGCTGGATTGGAGATGCTTGAACTGTTGTGATATTAAGTAACCCAGTAATATTTTGCTAAACGTCTTTCCGTTGTTTGCAAGCTGTTTTAGCTTTGTCGAAGTCACATAATTGTACTGATCTGGTAATGAATGATCGAAGACAGTTGTCCGTCGCAGTCTTCTTTTGAATTCAGTGGGAATTTTCTTGAGATATATCCAAACCATTTGTATCGTACTCAGGTGCGAACTTGATTAACGCGCTACCACACGACGGTCACGTGTCTCATCTGAAGGCAGCAAACGCTCACACGCGAGCAAACATACTATCATCTGGTTAGACTAGTATCCACAACTTTTCAGTGCTGTTAACGCGTTATTTGACCTCGAACTATTTAATTGCACTGTGGTTCTCGAATTGTTTCCATCAGATGACGGAAATTTTCGTATGGCATTAATGTGGGGGTGATAATTGTTTACAAAGACCGTTCACCGACTTACGGTTTGCCCTCCGTCTCACGCTTGCCACCTGGCAATAAAACCACAATCAGCTGTCCATGTGGGTGCTGACACACAAACGTGGGGTGCTAATAGGGTGTGTGGTGTGTGACCCACCAGTACGGGATGACAGCTGTTCAGCCGCGTTATGTTATACAGACGGCAACCGCCAACTGCGGTACCGGATTTCAGCAGCATGGATCAATGTGTGTCTTTGGTTCAGGCCGACCCAACGCTGTGGATAGCGACACCACAGTGGTGTACAACAGTGTTTGCTTGGTGGCTGTCCTCTTGTTAGCACTGGTAGACATTGTCGACCTGGTCAATCGATGAAGCTATCCCGTCCTCAAAAGAACGCAATTTTTGGTGAAATAATCAAAAGACGTCATGTGGTGATTTCCAGACCCACACCTCTTACATTCTGAACACCCATACAGAGAACCAAGTTATAAAGGAAGGGTGAACACAGCTGTGTACAGTAATGTCATGAAAAAATATATAAGTAACACCAATTCTTTATTGCTGCCTCATTATTTATCGCCCGGGTATTGATAGTGATCACAAGTAGCCCGTCAGGCCATAGTCTAGCTGACTTTTCAAGGCCTCCATTGAACGGAAGATCACCGATTCTATTTACGATTCAACACTGTTCTTCAGATATGCAAATGACTTTTTGATCACCGCCGCCAGCACACAGGACTCAACATAGATTTATGCATCACCGAACTCAGCACACGGTAACATGGCACGAGTATTTCCGAAGGAGTACTCAGATCACCTGAAATTCATAGAAACTTTATTGAATAGAAGGAACGACAGCTAGATTATATGATTACTCAATAGAATGCTGATGTTTATTGATTGGATCACGCACTTCCGCAGGTTTTGCTCGATATTTTTCCTAGTTTTGGAGTTTATGAGCGATGCGTTGGTCAAGCAGCTGAAGCAGCAACTCAATGCCATTTCAGGAACCTGTTAAATTACTCAACCTCGCGCGATACAACTACCCATACCATTGAACACGAGGGACAAGAGTGATCGCGTCACGCTTCAGGTAGTATACAATCTTTTGTGCGGTTGGGGTGAGCTCCAAAAGAAAAGGAGTAATAGAATTTTTGTGTGATCAGACCAATGGCGATTCTCCAAAATGGTTGCAAACCCATCTGCACCCTCCGAATACACTAGCTATTTCAAACGACTGAAACTGTTCCTTTAATCGTTAAGCTTATACTCGAGACGGACAGCAAAGTAGACAACGTCAACACACTTGGTGCTCAGTTCCAAATCAGAGAAAGATGCGATTTGTTGAGGCATCATCAATCAGACGAACTGATCCATCTTTGTGGACTCAAAATCAACATGTGTTTAAGCTCCGGTTGTCCTGGTAACTTGACCCGATGCGGGTTGAAGAATGGGTGATAAGCGCCCATCTGTTTAAACATAGTTATGATGACCATAATATTCTCTCATCGTGGCTATGTTTCATTTAAATCCTGCAGAAAATATTGATCTGTAAAACAACGCACGATTTGTCTTTTGATAAATCCACCCAGATGCTTGGTGGATACCAGTTGCTTGAAGATAAAAACTAACGTCTACTTTTCCAAAAAAACCCGATATTTCCGGAAGACAGCCGAAGTGCGCGACCGGAAACACAACAGTCGGACTAATTTTTCATAACAAGCCAAGCGAAGACGGTTATTAAAAGGCAGTAAACCAGCTGTGCACGCAACAAAAACCAACCCCTGGGAGTGGTTACGGCTTGCATTATGCGTACGTCTAATGTGCACTTTCTTACAGCGACAGTGGATTCGTTATCACTTTGTATATTGTTACCGGGAGAATGAAGAAGAATAGACGTAGACATAATATTACACTTGCCTTTCGTGTGGACTCTGCCAACATCTAGAACAATTCAGTGACATCAACAGACTCTCAGCCGGTCTTCTTCGACAAAGCTATATGCGATTTTATTTGTACTTGTCCCACAACTGCGGAAGTAAATATTTATTGCAGCTGTAGAAACGTTGTCTTACGATTCACTTACCTCCACCAAAGCATTAGTACTTAAAGTAATTTACAAAGTCGCCATCATTTCATTATCCTTAACCCGTGGAAAATTTAAGTATTGTCACTGGGATTCTTTGCAAGAGTTAAAACATGTAAAGCAACCTATTTCTGACAATCACTTTTATAGCAGATACTGTTCCAGTTTTCACTTGTTAGAGCTTTTCCGATGTGTTGTGTGACAAGAAAGATATTTCGCCTAGAAATACGGAAGAACGGGAGATTTCCTTGTTTCTGTAACACCGTCTGTTCGCTAAGTCTTCTAGGTCTTTCTTAATAGATCACTATGACAACCCATGTTTTTAAAGATTATGGATGGCCCTACTTTGTCACGAGCAACATCCTGCCTTAAAACAGCAATCATTGTCTTTCGATTCAATGCTTTTCATGTAAAAAGCAATTTTTTCTCGAGATTTCCAAAAGGATGAAGCTCTGAAGAACAGTCATTTCAGCAACGCTGAAATTTACGTCTGTCTTGCATCCGGAACACATTGTGTCCACTCGTTTCAGTAGATGATGAGAAGAAGATCAGTTAATTATTCGGTATTTCCGAATCTGTGCTACGACGCTGCTACAGCTAGCGAAGTCAGTTGTTACGGGCACAAAGGTTGGTCTAAACTTATACACCCGCAATTTTTTTATTATTGTCTTATGTAATAAATTCCAGTCGAAGACAAGTGTTTTGGATTCAAGGCCGTCCATCTTTTCTGACCCAAGAAGCACCCAGTTGGTGATGCTAAATTAGTTTGAAAACTGAAAATGTCCACTCTGTACACTTCCATTTTTCTACATCTCCACATACTTTGCAACCACGTCAGGCTAATACGAAAACTCAGTAATTTTCTCAAGTGTTAATCCATCACTGGTCATCTTAAGTGTCTCCCTCTTGTTCCGGAGAAAAGAAATCGCTTTAAACCGAAGGCACACGTAGGGTTCCTTGTAGTTCGCGCACTACAGTTATAAGTGTACTCAAATAAATGTCTTCCGTCAACTAACAGGGGGATGGGAACTCAGAATAAGTCAACGGTGCAAGCATTCGTATTGGATAGTTCATATCAGGCTCTTACAGTAACGAGGAAACTAAGCTATGATACTTGGAATGATAAAACAAGTTACATAGATCAGTAAGTGTCTCATAAAACAGGACAGTCTAATGGAAAGAGGTAGCTATACAGGTGTGTGAGGATAGAGCAGCGTGCGTGCCAGCTAGGGTTGACAGTATAAAATGGTTCAGGCTTGGCCCGAACTCGCGTGATGTGCCTCCAAAATCGTGGATAGTTGGCTAATCTAAGTCGATGATAAGAACACACATTGGTTGGTTGTCCTGGTTAGTTTTGATTACTGAGGCATGTAAGCACACACCACAACGTTAATATATTTTAATATAAGGTGTTGTCGTTATGATAAGTCAAAATTCAGTATTTCGGCTTCTAGCATCTCTGCATCATGTCTACTTATTGGCCCAAATTTGGTCTCCGTCAATGTCGTTCTGGGATGGATCTCATCTATTTCTTTGTCCATAATACCTCTCTCTGGCAGAAGCAGAGTGACAGCAAGTGTTCACTTCCTAAAGTATCTTGATACAGCACGTTTCTCCTGTAACCACTGCTGAGGATGTTCACTTATTGTTTTGTTACAGTAGTGATCGTTTTACTAATTCGATAGATGAAGCCATCTGAGGCGGTATAGTCGGGTTGTTGTGTCTCTGAGTGCTCATCTACAAATCGCTGCTGTTAGGCTCCTCGAAGGAAAGAAAGAGCCTCACTCAGAAGATCACAAGCTAGAAGTAGCATAGACAGTTTGTCACCTACTTTGAACGACTAAATAACATTTGTGATTACTAGCCTAAAAGAAGCACTGAACGATTTGGAACCAACCTATTTAGTCCTTGGCTTCTTCCGCTTAGCGCGTCTAGTCTGACTTTTACGCTGTGAAATCTTCAAATTACCTGATTCCTTCCTAAACCAGGGCATAAACCCTAAATACACAAGTTAACTAGAATGGTGGTCAGCTACTCTTACTGGAATGCGAGTCTCTTACAACGCCTATTCAATATGTAGATCAAACACCAACGGCTTTGATTTTAAAGTCAGCACCCTTTTTTTTCCAAAGACCCGGTGAACAGTACGTCCGCATAGTCTATGGATCATTGTTTTTATACTGATTTACAGGTTAGCCCTTTCAGTTATTACTGGGATAAGGTGCAAGTGATATGAACCCGCCATCCAGAGGACCATGACCATGAAACTTTCCGAATAACTGTTTGGAACACGAATCCCATTTAACACAGCCAGTTAAAAAGCACCGCAGTTTATGCAGACCTACCAAGAGACAGTCTTAGCTTAAATATTAAAAACTCCTGTTGTCAACCTTTGCTGTTTTAATGTTGTATTTCATTCACATTATTGAACCTCAGAACTACACTGGTTTAGTCATAGAAGGAAATTAACGCGACTGTTCATGGCATCCCAACGCCCGGTTATGTCTTTGATGTAGCACTCGGTGCATATGCAGAGTCTGCCCTAGACAGCGAGAATCTGGCTGTCAAAATGGTTGCGAGTGTTGAGCGTGTGATGATTGTTGTGTGTATGATAAAAAATGTTGACCACGCTATCTACTTTGGCCTATATCTTGATTGTCAATTCTCCGTATTCTCACGATAATTGCCATTAAGTCATAGAATCATCGAAACCAACTATTCTTCACTGTTATCCTCTACAAGCCTTTTTATTTTCGCATTCTCAATTCGTTCCTGATACGTGTAGGTCTACCCTGCAAAATCAGACCTTCAAGCCGTTTCTATCTACGGCAGGGAAGGAAGCTTTTGAAACAAAAATTTTGCATGTGGTTCAAGTTGACCTCAACTTGATAAGGAGCTGAGGTATTTTGGAGGTGATCTTAAATTGAACAGGGTCCATTCATGTCAACTGATTAAGTTACGTAAGAAAGTTAACGTAGCATATTAATATAAGCTACAGTGAAGGTCTTTGCATGTGCAACCCTGTACGCACTGGTGTAAAGCGACGAGTCCATGGATTCCGTTTAATGCTCTATCCAGGTGGTTACGCTTTGTTTGCACTTTTAATAAAGTACTTCAACTTAAAGCTGTTTCGAACGCCAAATCACATAAAAGTTGATTGAAGCCATCAAAAATGGTCGATGACTATAAAGCTTAGACCCACTACCATCAACCAACAGTTTGAGCCCTCTAATTATCCTTTCACCACTCGCACACATCATTTTTGATAACTTTCAGCATACCACAGGTCAGTACCAACTGAGGATGCCGAAATGAAATGTCGCTGGTCTCAGTATTTCATTCGTTGTGTAACTTGGCAAACCTACTAGAATTAAAGGACACTTTGTTTACAGTCAAATGACAAAATTCATAAGCGTATTCAGCTGGTAAGATGTTCAACTAGCCGAGTCAACTCTGAGAAATTAAACAACCCAGCAGTTGTGTGTTAAACTGAACGGTAATGTTAACCGAATCTTTGTCTGAATAGCCCTACAGAATTGACCAGGACGAAGTAGATGAATTGGCTTGCGTATCTCAGCACCCACAAATCTATGTGCTTTAGAAATAAGCTGTTGTTGACATTTTCAAATATTACTATTACATGATCTCGTTTGTCTACTTACCCCATTCTTTTCTGTATAATATATTGCAACAAGACTGCCACTTATTGTTCAAACTTCTCAGGTAGATAAGTGTTTAGTAAATATCGCGTAGTTAGTTGTTTTTTAACTTCATTTGAACGGTCATTGTCTGGCTCCCGTGTATAGGCCTTCACGTGAATGTTCTGTCATCCTGTAGTGTAGGGTCACCGAGAGATGAAACAGAAAAAATTATCCTCGTATTACGATCGAATTCGCCAGCTTGTGATACCATTCTCAAGTGCACAGAATGACTACTCTTTCAGTTCACAAACTCTCATGCATTAAAGCCAAAAATACAAAGCGCATTACGAAGAAGATAGACCGCACCTTGTCTTAAAAGTTATTTTAAATATGGCCTTATGTAGCGTTGCATTCAGACCAAAGCTAAAACCAACCCCTTTCAAAAGAGACTGGTTAGAAAATCATCCTGGCCACTGAGATGAAATAAGTAGCCTAAGTGACGAGCCTACCGTTATCTCAACTGCTCTTACTTCAAGATGAATCTACAAAAAGACCACAAATCTGTTATCAAATTATTTATGTGGCACCAATCAGGTTGTATATTAAGTTGCCTCTAAACAGTAGGTTGTACCGCCTTTATATTCCGGCGGTAAAAAACTTTTTTGTTTCCAACCACTTGATCATCAACAAATGAATTGTATCGTTAAACGCAAACAATTTTTCGGCGCCATATATCCCGAATAGGTTTCACGTCCACGATGGCGACGTTTGAAGTGCAAAGGCTTAAGGGCTAGGCGGCCTTCTTTAGTGGCGCCAAGGAGATTAGGAGAGTACTCTAGAAGTACTGAATCGCAATCAAAGGGTAGACTTTACATCCTTCACAAAAGCAGGATGAGCTTTCAGTCAACTTATGAACACTGAAAGCAAATTGAGATTTCATTTTTTACGAACAAACAGAAAATACAATTGGCGGCTAAATGTTAGGCTCCCATTGATAATAGCAATCGGATCCGGTGGACACGGAATCTACTTAGGTTGCTTAGTGGAAGATAAATTTTGTATCAGTTCGAGTGAAAAGAAAAATTTAGAAACATTTCGATTGAAACATCCGCTGGGATTGGCAACTGAGTGTACAGAACTATGGGAACGGATAATCTGGAGCATGTAGTTCGTTTTGGTAATCTTGATTCATTCGCACTACTTAAAGTGCAGGTCTGCTGAATATCGCAAATTCCATCGTCTCACGCCCCGTCCTACAAAACCAACATCGATTGTAATCCTGATGAAGCCGACTGTTACGTAAACGTCTAGCCACAACTGAACCAGATGAACCAGCGTAACAGTGCACAGTAACTAGATCTGCCTCACTGTCTTAACAATCTACTTCTTTTCACACCAGTATTGATTTAATACTGCCGTTCATTTGGTCGTTTTCGATGAGTAGTGCTAATCAGTACATCTATTTGAGTGACGCATGTATTGTGGAAATGTGGAAGAAAATTACAATAAAAATGATAGCGCCTCTCATGCTGCTCTGAGACATTTAATTGTACATTTGTCAATACATGGGAATGACCAATTCAAATTTATCGCTTCACGCGTTAACTGTGTAAGGTCAGGGAAATCTGGATAGTCGGTCACTAAGATCTGATCAATAGTACACACGCTATTCTATCAGGACCTACATGCTGGATCAGTGTATGGTCACAGCTCAACATATCGAAGCAACTACTCAACTGAATGTCCCAGATGTTAATATGATTCAATAAAACCTTGTTGTACTTTTTCTTAAACTTATATTTCCTGGTAAGAAAGCTTTCTTGTACTTCTGATTTTTCAACCCAACTTCTAACCATGGCATAAAAAAACAGACTTTAGCTACAATCAGCTGAAGGTTTGACCAAACAAACAGCAACTGCGACGTAAATTATACGGTTTTCAGCTTACCAATTACTGCTTCTAAGCTGTCGATTTATTTGGTATATTACTGGCCATTCGTATTTTAGATTGGCCCTATCAACAAGAGCAGAATGCGTGACCTCAGTACTGACTTGTTAACTATTCGTCTTCATTTCACCAAAATTATGCAGCACCAAGTTAAACCTCTATAAGTTTTTGAATTTTTTTTCCACTTTTAACGATGAGAACGATTAGTCTTTAATTTCGTTAATGATGAGCCATGTTTTTCAACGTGGATTCATCAATACAATAAGAAACATTCCCGTTTCCATTCCGAGATTGTACCAGAGCAGGTTTCAGTCAGCAAGACAGTTCTCAAATTAACATAACACTGGCTGCAGTTTGTTCCGTTTTAATTAAGCTACGTCATGCACATTTTCAGTTTTTTTTTGCAGAAATGTTCAGATTTGTTTACTGCATCGGAAAAATGTTCAAGCGTAACTTACAGCTAATCCTTTGTTTCGTGGAACGTGTTCCCGCGCATGTGGCATTTTCAAATTTTGTGGCTTGGTTTTCGATCCTTGTTGCTCTATCCTATGTCGGTTTATTCTGTACTTCCACTAACAACCGCAGTGACCACGCAAATTCCAGATGAATTTTCATTCACAATGAATGCGAAAAATTACCTCCTACTGAATGTGTCCTTGCAGCCTGGCAGCGCCAGAAATATATCGATCCAACTTTTACCTTTGCATGTGAATGTTAGGTCATTCACCAAGCGGTGTGACCGGACAGCAAAGAAGGCCAAGTTGGTATACGTGTGGAAATCCGTCTTGTTGCGTGAGCACACTGAGGCATCAACACAAAATTAGAAATTTATTTTTGACACCGACCGTCAGTGTTGGAGACGGAATGGGGATCATGTAGTTTATCCGAAGGAAAGACTATATTACAGACGCACCTTAGCGACTAGTAGGGAAACGAGATGACGAAAATCCCTGAAGGGAAGGTTTTACCCCCTCATGGATCAAACAGCTTTGTGATTCGGGGACGAAAAGTCACACTATTCAGTGAGTTAAATGAAAATGTTTGTGAACACAGCACACTTGGAACGTCATATCAGTATACCATCGACCGATCACTTGTTGCATGATATGAACTACAGAGTGAAGATGATGGCGGCTCAGTCTGTAGACAGGACCAATAAGGAGACCAAATATAAGAGGTCTGAGTACGCACTTTGATTCTCGCAGAGTTAGCTTGTGATGCCGCGCTTGTATGTAAAGGAAATTAACTGAAATTTGTGATATAGCTTGAATATGCTTCATTCAGCAGTCACTCTAAGTATATTTGCCGACGAAAATTGTACGGCTATATTAACTCATAATCCTGCTCGGAACCAAATCATGATTAAAAAACGTGGGAGTATGGTTTTGTTTTACCATAGAGTTAAAATTTTTTGCGGCTAAATTTTAAAGTTACAGGGCATACTGGGACTAATTTATGTCGAAATGATCTCTTGTTGAAATTCACTTAGAAGCATACTGGACAATACTACTCGTTGGTTGGTAGTGCATGTAACAGATGGACTGAACAATTGATGAGGGCCTGGTAATTTATTTACTAGTTTCAATAAATGCGCCTCCTCAACTTCGAAACTTATCGGTGCATTTAGGAGGATTTTCGACTTTTGATATTCAAGCAGCTGATATTAGGCGTAGGAGCAGATACTGGGTCTGTGGTTGTTTTTACGCTGTACCCGAGATTCGTCAATGTTTTCTTTTGTGATCGGAAGGTATCTTACAGAATTTGTTGTCTTGATTAACCCTACAATTTTCATCTTCTTCAAACCTTTGGGTAGAAATTATGTGATATATAGGGGTTTCAGTGGTCGGATACTTATGGTTGACACATCCTGTCCTCGTTCGCACTATCAACCGCGTTGACACGTCGTAGTTAACACCTCAGCTCGGTTCGCCGTTTCATAACCTTGTGTTCACCCACTGCACTCCGACGCGACTGGCAGGTCCAACTCCTTCTGCACAAGTGGTATCGCTATCACCCTCCCTCGCACCCCAAATACATTTTCTCGATCATGATTTAGGATTGTCATTGGTCACGAACACCGTCAAGCCAGAAAGTTCTCAGGTCCTCTTACACGTCTTCACGCTATCAGAGATCTAAAAAGTGGATAACCCAATACATTGTGCTTTGACTCTGTCACACCAACTAAGCGGTACAAGAACGCACCCATAAGATTTCGTTTCCCAGACCTGCATAGCTCCACCCAGCAAAGGAATTACTAACTGATTTCACGTCAACTTATCCGTCCGTCATACCTTGCAAGTTTCCACGATTTCATTTGGGGACTCACGACCATCGAAATCACTTCTACTGCGCTATAAGGATTTTGATAAATCCAAACAATTTGTCATCTGGTTTGTTATTCACTTACATTTAGTGGACTGCCATTTATATGTTATATAACTATATTTTTGTGTTTTCATTTAGGTTGTCATTTCCTGATTATAAGTAAATCTTGCACCAAAAGCAACTAGCACTGAAGCCGTTCAGGTTACCGTGAACACTGTGTAGTAGTAAGCTGTAACTTGACCAGAAATATTTTTAGCGCTTACGCGTCAGAACATTGCAATAGAAATTGTGTACAGACATTCGCGTTTGCCGTAGTTTTCCCAGAGAGGAACACTAGTTTAATGTAATAGGAACGGTCTCCTGAAGTACCCTGCATGCCTCACAAAGACAAAAAGGTCGATATATTACACTAATAACTATGAAGCAAGCAGTATTTTCCCCCTAAATATTCCATGGGGTTAATCAGGTCAACCAGGTTAATCAGATTCAACCATCTGCAAATTGTTTAAGGTATCACATATTTGGTTTTACGACTCTAACACTGGTGTCTTTTCTGTCTCGGACATCCGTTTTTATCCCATAGGACGCCAGACTAGGTATTTAGATCAAATTCTTCGGGGTTGTAAAGAAACATGTGCAATAAGAAATGTATTCATTTCGTTTGGTTTTTCTTTGAAATTAATCCGAAACGCTTTACTATGAAAAGCACGTTAACCGCAGTCCGTACACTGTCAGTGACGGTAATCGGGTACTGCCACACTTAGACCCCGATCTTATCATGTGACCAGATAATGTTAAATTTACTTACTGGTAAGTGTGTGTGAATGTATTTGGAGTTTCGGTTGGTAGTGTTTCAAGGGGAGTAACGGGCCTATAACCTTAATTAGTACGTTATTCTTTTGTAGATTAGTCAGTATATCAATAGAACTGGTATTCTTTTACATGATTAGCTATGCGAAGACAGCAGCATAGTTGTGGTAATGTTCAGTCGCATAAATCGACAACCGATAGTGGCCGTATAATTGAATCGGGCAAACAAAATATCATTACTTAACTGTTGGGGCGTTGGTTGCTTTAATTTGAACATCCCGCACAGTCCAGGGAACTTTTGCGTTCAAACTGACAATCCAACCGGCCCCTTTCGAAAGGGGCTGCCTGGAAAGTTATTCTAACCACGAAAGCTGAAAAGATTGACCAAGCTGTATACGGGAATGTTCATTACGAAACGACTGAAAAGTGGGAAAAAGTGAGTACGCTTAATGCATTTTAGCAGTTGTGCAGTAAGGTCTATTTTTTGAGGTGTCAGCAATCCGTTTTATCCTAACATCTCCATGATGAGGACATTATCGTTATACGGTGTGGAATTCGGAATAAAAATGAGCGAATTAGCCGTTCAAACCCAATAGTCGACTCAGAAACAATGAAATGGCCTTTGTTGACGACTTTTGTGTGTACAAAGTTGGTCGATACCTTCAAATTAACACACCTTGAATGAGATTGTGTAATGTAGGGCCGATGGTACACAACAATACGATAAACGAGGCATCTGGGTTAACATGTTGACCTGTGGACTGGATACTCTGGGTATTTGAGGAAGGAGGTTGTCGCGCACTCTCTTTTGTTTGCAACTTCCAGTAGGTCACTGATTTAATCAGCTGTTTCAACAAGTGTTATGTAACGCTTTTTGTTTATCCAGGTATCATCACAATCGCGAGTACAGTGGTAGCAAAAACGGTAGACAAAATGGTTTATTACGTGAAGTACAACACCTTTGAAACTCATCTGTTTAGTGTTTAATAGGTTCCGATCTTAGAAAACAAAGTGTGAAACTTATTTTGAATGAGATCTTCGGCAGTAAATCACTAACTGTTCTTTTACTGCTGTACTCGTCACAAAACTTTTGTGGGTGGTCACCTATCAGCAATATTTTCTGTATAGGTTTGAATGAGAAGTGAATAACGTGCTGAAAGAAAACATCAATGAGAAGGCGGGTAACCCACTCACTATCCCCATCTTGTTGGCGGGGGATCTCAGTGTGTTGTTTCAGCTTTTTGTGTGCTTCAGAAATATCAACTAGATTACAGTTAATAAAGTCGTAACCATTCCAGCGGTGTCAGAAATTTTCCGTACGTTTCAGAACACCGGGATGTTCAGTGTTAGGCATGCAATCGGAGTACTGGTAAATGTTGATCAAGAAATCAGATGAGGACATAGTGGAAGAGAGACATTATCTGTCTAAAAGTATAGTGTAACGAGCGGTCGAAACCAGCAAACGCGCACGGGTTGAATTCGGATGGCGTAACAGGGCGTGCTCCTGCGTTGTCGGCACCGTTTTAATTTTAGTTTGTACAAATCGTGTGCATGACTTACTGGAGCCTTGGCTCATGACTGTTTGTGTCGTTTCCTTTTACGGGACTGTTGCTTGAACCCCTACTCCGGAAGAACGCTGTCCCCACGTATCTCCACGTCGTCCTTAATTTGGTCCGTAAGTGTAACGAACAACGGGTGTAGAGACGGTGGACTTGCATGTTAAAATACCGTATGTTTACGAAAGACCAACAGTGTGGATTAAGATGACTTATGCACGGATACTTCGTTCGTATCTCATTTGTTACTGCAGCGAAATTAATACAATTGACATACAGCGAACAGGCATAGCAACAGTGGTAGGTGATGCCAGTTTCGGTGGTACGCAGCCATTTAGGAATACGTTCATCAATACGCGTCCCCAATTGCTTCGATGCAAACTGCAGATGTGGCATTCTTCATACTCTGCTTTATAGGGCTCGCAAGAATGTCACAGCTGACAAGCTGTATGATGAAGGGCAACTTCTTTGTGATATGCTGACTGACAACGGTTTTCCACCGGAGTTTTCGAGAAGCACACTAAGTCAGTAGGCCTAAAACCTATTATAATGACTGTTTCACTAAAAATTGTCTGCATTCGTTTATTATTTACAAAGATGACATTTCATTTTCAATCACACGAGGACTTGCAGCCGCAGCCAGAGGCACATAAAATGCCATGAAGGTCGTGTTCATTGAGGAATCTACCCAAATACCGACCTTGACGAGGAACGACCAACCGTCTTGATCGACAAGTCAGGTGTAGTATATAGTTCCAAATGCACTTGTGGATGTAAGTACGCTAAACGTACATCGAAACAGCTGGGGAGGCGCACTGGTGAACGCATTCCCAAATGGCTGCGTACCACCAGAACTGGTACCACCTACCATTATTATCATGCCTGCTCGCTATATGTTAATTGCATTAATTTCGCTTCGTTAGCAGATGAGATGCAAACGAAGTATCCGTGCATAAGACATCTTACGCTATACTGTTAGCCTTTCCCAAATTTATTCCTGGGGAATCACTTCTTCAGAGTATACCGTGCTGGTTAACGGGTACACCTTTTCGCATTCAGACAATGAATGCTCAAGATTATAAATGGATTATTCAGCACTTTTTCCCATGGGGACAACGCCGGTGAACCAGAGCATACTGCTCACTTTTCACCTCCACTGCAGAATATTGAACAAACCGGCCTAGGAATCAAAATTCCAGAGTCAACTGGTGAAACAGACAGTGGTAATACTCGATCACAAGTTAGTCAGGGCTGGATCCAATCACTACCCGAGGAATTGATGACGGCTGAAGCGACTACAGTGTCAAAATCAAAGGTAACCCTGCGACAGCTTACTGGTATTGTTGGTCTTCAAGGCTGTTTCGTTAGCAACCGCAATGATTTCACATACTCCTAATGGAAAACACTAAAGGAGATTTGCCAGTTAATTGGCCAGTAACAGACAATCACGTTTTTGTCGAAATCCGTTTACTGAAGAATGAACAACAACTGAACCTGGAATTTTGGACGAGACCCCACTGTGAAAAGTCAGGGCTTCGGCTGCATTCGACCCAGCAACAGAAATACCAGCGGATGCATAAACGTTCGTTGTTGCAAAAGATGCAAGTGGGGTTGGGATCGGGGCCTTACTGCAGAAGGAAGGCGGTTTTGTCGAATATATTAGTCGGCTACTAACGCCGGCCAAACAAATCTACTCGGAGAAGGGGATGGTGTATTTGGCAATAGTGTGGGCCTTGGAAAAATATGGGTTCCAGTTCCTTGTCCGACTTTTCTATCTGAAGACTTACCACAAACATTCGGAGTGAATTAAATCAGCAAATGTCTCCCGAAAACAGTTCGCTCGTTGAATCGTGTGAATGAAAGGGTGCGAACTTATAGTTCGCTGTGGCTGGGAAAAAAAATTACATTCTTGATTTTTCTTCTAAGGGGCAACGCACAGATGAGCCCTACAAGAAAGTCATCCGATTCAGCCGTGCTGAACTGTAAAATGACCCTAATGAGCTACAGGCAGCACAAGCTTAGTCATCGAAAAATGATTGGCTAAATCGCAGAGGCAGTAAAACTTCCTGATAGTGAAAGCCATCCAAAAGCCTTCAGAGGGCACTAGTCAGAATTCCGGTTGAACGCTGCTAGAAGTTTCAGACGCCAACAGCGGGATGGAAGATGTGTGTCAGCAGTACCGGAAAAGTTGAAAAAGCCACTTGTGAAAAAATTTCATCGGTTGGCTCATATGGAGTGGTGTTGAACCTGCGAAACGCTGAAGCAAAACACTTGTTAGCCGGAAATGAAAGGTGATGTCAACCATTATCTACTAACGTGCCGACAATGTCAATTGCTGAAGGGCGGTACCTATTCGATTAACTATCTTACTCAGCTAGTCTCATATAGTGAAACTGAGGAATTGCGTTCAGTGGACGTAATGGGTCCCTCAAGTGATGAATCTTCTCAGTAACAAGTTAGAGAAACTAGTACATCGTCATCATGACGGGACCTCCCAACATATGGATCAAAGCAGTCGGTGTGCGAGCACTATGTGTAGGGCTGTGATGAAGCACATCTATGCGGATCATGAAACACCAAAAAGCGTACTGGTCATAAAGGCCTCCGATTCAAAGGCAAGGAGTTCCGGAAATGTTTGGAGTGATGAGGTAACGTCTAGGAAATATACACAACATCACATCTCCCCAATTAAAGGGACTGATGGAAAAGAAATGGTCGCACAACCAGAAGGTGGTTGACGACGACAGGAAAAATCTGGGAATTGATGCTACCATTGATTCTGCTGGCCAACCGCTGTACGTCGCAGGGAACAACAAAGAAATCTCCATTTGTTTTAATGTACGGAACCTTGTCAAGCCCGCCAGATGATCGGAAAATTGGCTGATGGGGAGATTAACGGAAGATTTCGCGTGTATTAGCAGAAGCTCGGAGGTCACGAAACCCGAACCTGACAAGTGTACAAGGGAGTGCAAAGTAACAGTCAGTTGCAAAAGTATCTGGTCGCTGTAGTATCTGAAGCTGGTTTGAAGGCCAAATACAGAGACCTGTAGAGTCTGGGTGCAACAGAACTCGGACCTAGAAGGTCCCTAGAAAGGTAGGGGGGATCGTATGTAGTAATGAAACACCACTGCCCAGTACATTTAGTTAACACTGAGAAGCAACAGCATTGACTTCACAGAAGCCAAATATGTAACTGACGTAACATCATAAGAGAATGCGCACTAGGTGTGTCACAAACACCGACGCCGGTAGGAAAGTTATATAAGGAACGAAGTGCGCCGTTTTTCTGCAGATGAAACAAACTTTGCAGAGAAATGTGGGGAGAATGAACGTGAGCAGTCAAATATGTATTGAAAATTGGAATAACCTGAAGAAACAAGTTGAGTGCATTTCTTCAAACATGTTATCCTCAACTGTGGTGTCCAAGAGCTATCGCTGCATGCGAATGTGTTTTTGCATTTTGAAGTATACATCTACGTCGAGTGAGCACTCTTCATGTCATCCACTTCCTTGGCTCACGACAGTGGTGCTTTTGGTCTCAAAAACTTATTTGTGGAACTCAACTGTGTGCACCACATCACGACCAGCATTTTTACTCTGGAAGTGTTGCCTATAATTTTCGACCTTGTTCTAGGAAGAAGTCACCGGAGGCCATGCAAAAACCCTCTGGCCGTTCATGTTTGTGATGTTTCGTGTAAGCTTTGTCAAAGTACAAAGAAGTCTGAAGTAGTTCTGACCATATGGGAAACAAGATAGTGGTAGAGATGAAGAAAAGGGGGTGTCACAGCCGTTAGATCTATCTTTTAGCAGAATGTGTTAAGTAACTTAAACCTAGCGTTTATTCCCACTTCTTGGATAAAGTAGAAATGGTGCGTGTAATTTGATGAGCTGTTCTAACAGTCAAAAGGCCGTTATCTCAGTAACCGTAGTAGGAGAGTCAGCTTGCACTTGTGCATCGATAAATTTACCCAGAATCTTCAATGATAATAAAGTCCTGTTGCGGCGATCTTTCAGGAAGCTGATTACGAATCCAAAATGAAGATAATTCTGACGGATACACGAACGACCTGTCGGGAAACCTTACCAGATAGCTTTAAAACATAATCCCACATGAGCACGTCATACAGGTTCACCACAGAAAAATGATGCTGGTCAGGACCGTTAGATTACACTTGTGAATATACCACGAAAACATAAAATCAATTTATTGAGCCCAACACAACTGCGTGCACGTACCACTCGATGTAACACTAAGCTTCTAGACAGTTCCAGATAATCAACACAAAAATTCTTCGGGTGTAAACCGTTCATCGCGTAAGAGAATATTCGTAGCAAAACCGGGAGTCAGGGAACATAAAAGTTTGCTTCATCGGCGTGAATTTATTTAAAAATGTTGCGTCAAAAATCAGTTGAGTTTCTATGTATTCTTATTTTAAGTGAAAGATTACCTATACGCTCCTTCTTTGGATACCTCTGAAAACTTCTGTTGGCAAAGACTGTCCTCCTTTTTACTGAGGAGTTGTCCAACAGGGAAGCTGACGGTATGGCAACTTGTTAGACCCTAGTGAACATATATTTAGATGGACTGAAATTTAAACTGCTTGGTTTCCCTCTCAGTGTCAGCCTCTGCAAGCGGTATGTGACTGTCGGTTTTATTTTCATTACTATAGTAAATTCAGCCACATTTTTAATTTTCTTTTCAAGGTCTCTTATTGCAAACTTTTTGGCAGACTACGAAGAGAAATAGAACGATAGATTACATATTCCGATTATTCTATTTAAAAGACGCAACAGGATTTACTACGATGCCAAGGTTGTTTGAAATGCTCAGTACTCACGTTTTTCTCCAGTTACATACGAGAATTCCTACTATGAACACTACTTCGCGAAGTCCGACAGCTACGAACTCAGTTGAATAAATTCCCAGGAATATTTTGTGAAGAAGGCCCCAATCTTAAATGTACAATCCGAAATGTTTAGCGGCATTCTTAGAAAAAGAAAACTAGAAGAATTACCGCTTTATGACTTCTAAGGAGTACGGTACTTCGGATCTAGTTTTCAAGGACTTCCGTATAACACTTATCGGTTACCGCTAATAAGGCCTACTCTGCAGCCGCATTTCATTTCTTACATTTGATCTCTACTGTTGGTTCTCTACATCGTAGTCATACCTTACCGAAATGCGTTGTCTTTAAATAATAGTTTTGGTTTTCTGCGAAAACGACGATGTTTACAATTGCACAACCAGTCTGTTCGAGTACAAAACATTGACAGGAAAGAAGGGCCAGTGTTACCACTATCACTGTACACAGTGATACAGTAAGGAAATCCACTAAGGCTTGTGAAATAGAAGCTCGACCTCCTCTCACTGTAATCGATCTGTCTAGCTCACTCAAAGTGTCGTTTCGCCTTTTAACTCCTAAATTAACTGTTTTTTTGCGCTACACCAATCAATACTAACTCTTCGTTGTGTGTACGTAAAAACTATTGACCCAGGAAATCTGTTTGCCCTGGAACTGAAAATTACCATGCTTTAATGTCAAGCTTAATCACAACGGTCCCCGCCCGCATATTGTACACAACCCTCGACAAATCTGTAGGAACAGATAGTTTTCTGATTGTACGATCAAGAGCGACAGTGTTTTGCGCGCTAGTACTAGTGGTCAATACCGATCAGGAGATCTAGAGATTTTAATCAAAAACTTAATCAGGCACACTAATAACAATAATGACAAATTTATGGGGACACCAGGAGTGGTTTTGGTCTTGAAGGAGTCAGTAAGATGGGTAAATTAGGTGAAAAAAACAACAAAATCAAGAACCATGCAAGAAACACGGATAAGGATTGTGGATTGTCAAGCTTCAATAATGCCCTTAACGTTCTGTCAGATTCGCCTGACCAACTTATTATGCAAACATAAAATGGATTTTTAAACACGTGACTAGAATATCTGATCATTGAGTACCGTACACCAGGCGTGTATGGTCTGCGTCACAGAGGCCTGATAACTTAACTTCAGCTCATATAATATTTCATTATGAGAAGACAAAGTGCAGCCCGATTAGTCTATCTGTATGAGAAAATATTACCTCACATACGAAGCCCTATCGCACAATCCACACACATACACACATCTACAATCTCTACTTTTCCGCTGGAGACATAAGCATAGAAATACCGTTCTAGTTAAGGGCGGTTTCAATACGTTCAAGGATGTCAAAACAGTTGCTGACTTATCTCAGAATAAATGAGTTGTCACTACTGCGGCTTTTTGGAGGAAACCCGGCTTCTCTGTTATTGTTTATCTTGAATAGGTGGGGATGTTTAGAACTTCCGAGTCTGACCAAAAACTGACGGTTAGCTTGCCAACACAACAATTCTTTGCTCAACGTCGACTACGGACCCCTCAGTACACGGGCTAACTGATTGAACAGGAACGTCAGAACAAATGGGCAAGAGTGACAGGGTACAGAACTTCAGAACCACGCACTCCATACTGAACAGGAATAACGTAGGTGGAACGGTGTACAAAAGTATATTAGATAAGCCAATTCGATGATCACATTAAGGGATTCGCCATATCAGTCCGACCGAGGTACGGAGAATTGGTGTGTTAACCAAAACGTCGCAGGGTCCTTCTAATAAGCAAGCTAAAAACAACATGATTATATTGCTACATATCGGGTAAAAAACATACTGAACATAGGCCGAGGAATTGTAGACCTTGAGCTCTACTCTCTCGTTTGATAAAGAAGTTGTCCACTGGTTTCACATGGTGATGGTAAAAGCTGAATGGACGTTTGAACACTAAAAGCGGTCAGGCTATGTGAGCCAGGCTGCAGGTTATGTTCGTCGTCGGTGGCGATCGTGTCCGATTGCCGCGATACCCGAATGTGTGACTGTTGAGCTTCATGGATCAGACGTTGCACCGGGCGGCCGGAACCGACAGATGTGAGAATGCCTGTGTGTGTCTTTCGTTAATCCAATTAGTCTGTTCTGCTCGGACAAACAGGATGACAACCGTGCACGGCATGGTTTAACGCAGAAGGCGTGACTAGGCTAATAAAGTATAAGCAAACGGTTTGAATATTGGCCAGCAATCAGCTAAATGCTTAGTCAGAACAGGAGACAAACCGTAGCTTCCAACTCAGTGGTAGATGTTACCATGAAAATTAAACACAACAGAAATAACCCGAAACAAAATAAAATAGCAAAATGCACAAAGTGGGGGACGTATATTTCACTCGTGTGTGTTGAGGAAAGCAACGACAGAATAATGGAAAAGTAGTGTACATGTACCATCATGATTAGTTGTTGACTCTTCTTAGCCTTCTTATGTAAGAAGTTGACACTTATTTGCGTGGCAGCCCACCGCATAAGTCCAGTGTTCAGCTGACCAATGAAGAACACTGGGCTTGGACTTTATGATCCTTCACCACGACCGGTGCAGTCCGTTTTGAAACTGACCTAAAACTGCTCTCACTTTGCACATGACTCTCCTGGAATCAGGATAACAAGATCCATTAACAACGCCACGAAACTGTGAAACAACTTACGTAAATTAGAATTTTCATGGCATGGATTTGTATTCTGACAACACAATTCAAGAAAAGCGCGTCGAAATTCGTTGTATAGGCGTCGTACGCCAACCCGGTTTGACCAGGGTAAATCCTCTCACCCTAAACCCCATGATGTTTGTTTGGCTTTACGACTCGCCGTTGGATGTTTAACGTTGAGTTCTCTATGTTGTTCTGCTGAAAGGAGATGATTAATCGACGCGTTTTGCTTGAGTTTCTGCTGCCGAAACTGGACAAAGTATGATAATGATCTCTGTAGATTGGTTGAAAAGTTTTCCATGGTTTATCAGGGATAAACTCACCACTACTAAGGCTGCTGTGCTAGCACCCATAAGCATCATTCTTTGTGCACACCGCTTAAGCACTGAGCTTCAGCTAACGCTTTCGCCAGCTCCATGGCCCAGGTGGCCTATGCTGAATGCGGATGCTACTTCGTCTTCACGCTTTTTGTAATTTATGCCTGCCTTAAGATACATCTGGTTACTCGGCACACTTCGAACTATGCACATGACTAGAAAATAAACGACGTCATTGTCCCAAGTTTACACTGTACTGCAGATCATTCTTAGAGATACTGTCGTCCAACATGCAAATGATATCGGCTAAATTGTATTTGAGGGTACAAAGGTGAAACTGAATAAACACCAAAGGTGCACCAATGACCGCCACCTGACTGAAGCCAATAGCATTAGCCGTAGATAAAAAGAAACAAATTATTTGGCTAAATATTTATCGAGTCGGCCACAAAGATATGCCTGTCTGCATGTCACACACGTCAACATATTTCGCCCAACAGTGAACTTATTCATGGTTCTAGTTCACGTTCACACTGAAAATCTTCAGCTTAATCCCTTATTTGTGTATCGTCGCCTAACGCTGGTTTGATTTGTCTAGAATGTATGGCTTTCAGGTATAGGCTAATTATATTTCGAACCGACTTTATACTGTAATTTTATAAGACTGACGGTTGGTTGTTCCGTTTCGACCACAACTGAAGCCATCAGACTAAAAATTCTGCTAGGAAATGCTTTAACTTTCTGGAGATATGAGCATACTAGTCGTTCTAATGTTTCAAGTAACCCCACTGCCATGGTGACGTTTTGTTAAAACCGCGAAGTTATTTGTCCTAGATGGGTTTTAAGAAAGAAAAACACTATTTATGATTGGTCCTTACAATACTCACAATCAAAAGTAGCACGTGCTCAAACGTTGTTCATTTTTATTGCTGATTATAACATTTTAAGCAGTTGAGTGCATTTACTGCTATTCTGCTGTGTTGCCTGTGGGCCCGGTGCATGTGGGTCATCAAAGCAGAAAAAACAGTTGAGACAACCGTGGTTCAAACAAACAGGTGTGTGGCCTGTAATTCGTGTCGTTATATTCGAATCTTAGGCCAGCTAGAGGTCTAGTTACTTCCATGTTGTTCAAACTAGTATATTACTATTGTGTAAGGTGATGATCGACCGGTAATAACACCAACAACAGGTGGAGATGCGACAAAAATTGAAAAACCGCCAAAAGCTCAAAATTAAAGTGATTTTTACAGCAGTGTTGAAATGAAGTGTATGTCGTTCTGTTGGGTTACAACTTATTCCAGGTTAGTTGCTGTTCTGTTTAGGTTCAAGCGAAATCATGGTCAATCCAGATATTTTGGATCGGGCCTCTTCTCGCCAGTTTCATTATTCGGGATCCATTTTTACTAGGTATCATCTTGGTATGGAATTGTCACTAGAAAACAGTCCTAAAAGTAATGCTTTTGACAGCCAGTAATTATCCAAAAGTATGTATGGGAAAATTACCGGCGGGGTGAGCTTTACTAAGTTACCAAGTTTCAGCATTTTTTGTTCCCACTGAATAATGACGACTGGTAAAATAATGTTGGCATGTGACGGCAGGCAGATGTGCAGGCGTTTATATATATATATATATATATATATATATATATATATATATATATATATATATATATATATATATATATATATATATAATGTCTGCATATGTATATGTGCACCGAGTTCATGAGTGACTTAATCGATGAAGGATTTCCAGTTAACCGCTTCTATTTAGACAAAAAGCACGTTAGCCACATATGTTAAATCATTTCGACTAAACTGGGTTTGTCGTCCTGTATTAAGGAGCACACACAAACTCCAGAAAATCCCCCTGTGGTTAGTTGTCCATCAAGCAGCGCACTTTCCTGGAAGGTTTGCCTACTGATTAGCCGGCCTCTGCTGTAGGAACAAAAGAAGATGAACATAACGAATACTTTTGTTTTACAAAAAGTAGTTTGTGATTTACCAGTTTATTGGTGAGTGTGAGTTTGCCGTCACAGAATGTTTAATTAGTTGACGAGAAAGAAGCTTATGAAAACATCAGCAAATATATCATTTTTACATGGACTACAATAAACTGAAACAGCGTTCATCAGCCAGCGCGTAAAACACGTAACGTTATGTGCTATGAAATTATTTCATGCGGAATTCTGACAGTCGATATTCCTGTAAATTCAGCGAATACGTGTCGCTGAATTTCCGGAACCTGAAAGGCAATATTGACATAAACATCTGTTCGGTGCTTTTTCATTTAAGAATGACCAAAAATCCCATGATTATCGAACGATCTGTAAGCGATACAGATTTGCAAATGTTCGGTATTGGATGCATGCAGCCCAGTGAAGGTAACTAATGACAAATGTGTGGAATTGTTCAGGTGTGCACTTCTGCCTAGGTAAATGAGATAAACAGATGTTTCACATGCCTATGTTTTTCATCACTCTGCTGTGTACAAAATATGCTTCCATATTGTTTGTCTTCATAGTTGGTTGGTCGAGCTTAGTGATAGTAGTAATAGCACAGAATAAATGCGAAAAGTATAGCATCGTTTCTTCAGGATTATTTTCGGAATAGTCTCCTAAGTCATTCAGAAACCCGTGACGTTAACATTGTGGATGTATGTTCCGTTCCAGTTCCTGGCAAAAATGTATCTCACTTATTTGTTCTGATGATGGCCTTTCCGGAATCTCTAACTGTCCTCTCAACGTATCGGTAACAGTCGAGTTGTGAAAGCGAGAATCGACCATTCCAGAAAGAGGCTGGTTTGCCAGAGTAGAAGTTCTTTGTGCTACGATATCATGCCTTTCCTCTATGACCGTTTGTCTTCTCAACGTTCTCCTTGAGGTTGACACAAAGTCCGGTTCATCACTTGCTCCTAGTCGCAATGCAGTTTCACCACAACATCCACAGCGGATAAGTACACCTCTCAAAAGTTGATGTACACGTTGTCGAAAGGTGTGTCCGGTCGCATAATAGATTATAAACCCAAGCGCGTAATATGAAAGTGCAATCTCATCTCCAAAAGTCTTGATTGTTACAATGCGCAAATACATAGAGAATGACGGGTCTGCCAGGGCCTGGGATAAAAATAAAAATGAAAGATAATCTTTACAACGTCGCTTCATGACAAAATATTTTTAATGAAAAATAACGCTTCACTGGGGGCGCTACAAACCCCTTGACAAAGTTATTTAGGCCACCACATGTTTGAACTGTATTGCTGCAGGTCGCAAGTTTCGCATTTCTTATCCAGCGAACAGTCATCATAGTTAAAAAGTTATCTGACATCACTATTATTATGGCCTTGACAATGCGGCCTCAAAAACGACCAGCACAAATCACAAGACCATACCAAGGATGTGTGTTAATTCAATCCTCAAACAATATACATACGGACGAGAAGCCTCAGTGATAAGTTTATAATCCAAAGATGGGTCAACATTCATCGTGTTTTAATACGCACAGTGTTTTTAATTCACGTCATACCTTGTCAGGTTAAGCCAGAAGCGATGAATTGGAAGAGGTCTTTATTTTTATTTACATGAGAATAGCTTAGACTTCCTCTGCTGACGTTGGATGTAATGAAGATTTCTTAAGAAGTTAACATGAGTTGTACAGCAGGTACTGAAAGGAACATATAAGAAGACCTTACGGGAGAATATTCGGTTCTCACTAAGTATTGCTTATAAGTAACACAACAGACTTTAAGAATTAGATGAGATCCAACTACGAAGAATTCGGACTTCGGCTGAATTCGAGCGAGTGAATGAGGTAGCATGCCCGAAAGCTGCAAGCGCTCTACCAGCTGGGCTACGAAGCTCAGAAATATTACATCTGGACTCAGTTACCTGCCCAACGTTATATAGACTCCGCCAAATGGAAAAGTTCAATCTAGATGGTCCCGAACGATGAAAGTAGCACAGTAAAGTCCGGCCTAACCTAATTAAATGCGTATAGATTGAACCTAAATTAATCGTCCCATCAACGTTGTGTTCGAAGATCTTGGATCAGTAGTAAGCCAACTGATCAGGAAAGACAACAGTATGTATACGTAAATTTGTCTCATATGTAGCTCGTCTTTCTCACTTGCCTTAGTATTGTGGCGTATTACGTATTATACCTCTGAATGCGACGTCTGCCTTTCTTTAAGACTGCAAGTTAACGTAGCAACATGACCCTGGAAAGGATACGTCGCGATTCAGTGGGAAGATCGACAGGCAATTAGTGACTTTTGGAGACAGCTTTCCAGTACGGTTGTGAGTGGGTTAGTTATCCTTCAGGATGAACAAGGTACTTCCCTTTGGGATGTCCGTTTTTGTTACCTTTTGTTTCACAAATTCAGGGGAACGTTATGGTCCAACCTGGCAGTGTCCGCTACGACGTTCCGAGCCTCAAGAATGTGGCGGATCCATGACGAAATAATAATGTTAAGCTGGTCAGCATGTAGTTCTGATACAAACCAAATCAAACACCATTGGGGAAGATCTGATTTGTCACTAAATACATGTGTCACTATAGAAGATATCCTCAGAGAATTAATCGATGTCACAGAAAAAATATCTTCACCTTTAACTTACTTCGATTGACTTGTCGAATGCATACCAAGATGCTATACCCACTTCTGACTCGGAACCGAGAAACTACATTCTGCTATTCAAGCATTCGCACCCGATGGACATCAGCCTCATATCCTGCTGCAGATATGACGGATGCCGAAGGTTATGGTTAGTAAATCGCTTGCGAGTAATTTTCAACGTTTACTTCTTATTCAGCAGGGTCTGTAAATCAGTTCGGAGGTTAAGTGTATCCGCAATCTGCCTCACAATCCTCGACGACATTCCAATCTTACAGGGCACGGCGACATAAATAATGTATGCAATGCCTGCTTGCCACCATTCTGTAGAATTATTTATAAAATTAAAACGCCATCTGGAATACTGAGGCATAATGAGTTTCTGCCTGTTTCCAGTAATCGCTTTTGATTTTCTCCTTGATCTACAGATTCCGTTGAGCATGAAATAAACGAAACATATGAGTAGTAGATGAGTTGTCAGTTGTAAACTTCAGCACTGCCGACCTTACATTTGGATGTGCAGTCGAGATCCAACGGGTGAGCTTACTTGGTGAGGGGCAAAACTACAAGGTCGACCGTGTGCTTCCGGTATTTTTGACCATTAAACACGTTTCATTCGAGCACCTTGCCCTGCAAATTTGAAATGTCATCTTGAAGTGTGTGGCATACTGAGTTTGTACACGTTTCCTGTCAGTATTGTTGGAATCCATACTGATTAGCTGTGGTGTGCAAATTTCAAACTGTTCAAAATGGAGGTGTAGCATCCGTTTAACGTAAGACCTATGGAATTGCAAGTTACGAAGTGAATGAAGCAGACAGTGTCAAGCTAACCAACACGATTTAGTCGATTCATCAAAATTACATCATTGTTTCACTAGTGTAAATAGTAAGTGTAGGGAAGGTAGCAATAAAATCTGACTGGTGTAATTAGGGACCAGAGTTGATGACATTGACCTAAAAGTTGTTTCTAAGGATTTGGGACAATCACGAAGATTTCTGCGGATGGATCTTCATGAAGTACGAATCAAGATTTGTTCAACTTAACGTTCTTGAGTTGGTTATTAGTCGACACATGACTAACTTTTAAAATAGAATTAATAGGATCAAAGGCTCAACAAATATTCGGTCTCTTAATACACCGGTTGTATTATGAGACCTTTTGGGTTTTCGAAGTTCTAATTTAGGACCGAAAAATTGCGTTCAACTGACACTTATTTAGCACGATAAATTTTACCAAACAAAAAATCTTCACGAATGTGATTAATTTATTTCGGAACCTGGAACTTTACTATTTATCGTTGGAAACGTTCGGTTAGTTTTCTTTATTAAGCAATTCTGTTATTTTCGAACAACGAATAGTTGGGCATTTTTGCATACAACTGACAATTGTGTAGTGACACCAGCTTATTTACTACCTACCTCTTCTTCCGTAACTTCTACATTCGGTATCTTATTTACAAGATGCAGAAGATACATTAATCCGCCCAGCAACGTTGCAGCTATCATATAGAAACTGACAACCAGCAATGTGAAAGTGGTCGAACGGAAGCTTGGATTATGCCTAGAATCTTGTTGTAAATCACACTGATAATTTTGACTGATTCTGTCAGTGGTGTTGGCAGAAACGTGGCGAGATCCGTTTCGACTAAAAGCGTAATCGGTATTGCGTGATCCCCTAGTCGGTTGGACTGTATCCGAATATTCGTTTGTCCTCGACCGCAAAATTTTACGATCTTTTCTAGAACTGTGAATTTGTTCGGAATCTTTCCACATTGCACCAGATTTGTCATTTATCGTTCTCCGATCTTTGTTCCATAGGTAACCCATACAAGGGCAACTGAAATGTTTGGCTGATTCATGTGCACCCTTACTTGAGGCTGTTAAGCGGTTTGAAGCCGTTGCTAAATTTCGAGTAGTACGATGAATGCGAGCCATTTCTCGAATCACGGAACAGTTAAAAATCAAAACCAAAAGCGGCACAAAACACGAGAATATCAATTCCAAAAGTGCCACATAAGTTTTCGCAATTGTTGAGTCCGGATAGCGCTTATCGCAACTGTTCACGTCGGTAAAATAAACGAAAATGTTGCCGGAACACAGAAGAATGGTACCCACGATGATAGCGATACATATGTAAATGGCGCGACGTGCGGAACAAATTCGATCAATTGTGAAGGGACGGCAAATGGCTAGCCAGCGTTCCACGGTGAAACCCAAAACAAACAAAGGGGAAGCATACTGGGTTGCAGTAGATATAGTGAGTGTCACCTCGCAGGACCCAGGTGTGTGAGGCAGATTAACCTCCCAACTTCTGGCCAAATCTCGTAGCAGTGCGAATATCAGGACGATAATGTCGTTCACAGAAAGAGCAGCCAAGTAGATGGCTGCTGAATTTCCCCGGTATACATGTCTGCTTGTCCAAACCACAAAAGACATCAAGTTGCCAGGAAACCCAACCACATAAAATATGAGTGTCACGTAGCGATCCACATAGAATGCAGTTGGAATAAACCGGGTACAGAATGCTTGCCAACTTGGATAAATCTCAATCAAGGTAGTTCTATTCGTGACAGTTGCATTATTATCTCCCAAAGCAGGTGAAATGATATTTGTAGATATACCAATAATAACCGCACCGATTAAAATAGTTGTCATTAGGAAGTTAAATCCACATCAACCTGAAAATAAAAAAAACAAGGTTAAAGTGAGCCGAATAGGGGCAAAACCAAACTGCGTATTCCTCTTAAATCATTAAAAAATAAATTAACAAACGCTGGCTAACGACAACCTCGGAAAATGACTGCATAACTGTTGCGTTGAGTTTCACTAATAAAGCCAGGAATAACGCGCGTGAATAAATAAGAGTATTTGCGATCGAGGAAAATATATACCTTTAAAAAGGTATTACATCTCCAGAGAAGCATATACTGGGAAAATTGGTGAAAAAATTAAACAGTATCAAAATGGCTGGTGAATTGTTTGAGAATGACACAACATTACGAGCAAGTTGTAATATCCTACGTTCCAACCACCTCGGGTGGTCTTCCTCAAGATGATGATTTTGCTAATGTTCTTATACTGCCTACATTCCCCATATAAACCCCGTTATTCCTAGTCAATATAGGTTGATAAAAAACAACCGGCTTATCAGAATCTTTTATCCATTAAGACCCCGGGGTCTCAAGTGCAATACATTTGTTAAAAGTGATATGCTGTTGATCGAGTGCTAGATGGGTTCATTGTTTACTTTCTTCGGAACATAACCGTTATAGCGCAGAAGGATGGAGTTATTGGTAAATAATTAGTTTGTTGAGTGTGTTGTTAAAACTGATCCTGGTGGAATGTGCGTCTGTTCCCCTTCTGTATGCATCATGTGATTCAGAGCACTATATAGATACTTATCATAAACTATCACGGTTTGTTTGAGAAAATTATAGGAACGGTGAGAGTTGGTGACAGAAACGATGTGAAAAACCTGAGATTGTTAAGGATAAATGTAGATAAAATAATGTTGCTGACTTGATGAGTGCCATTGCTTTCCGGACCACAGTACATTAAATTTGTCCAGTGATCAATCCGGACCACTGTTGCGGCAGACCAACAGAAGTGTTATACGTTAGTGTGTGTAGTATATTCTCATTGGATAACTCTTCCCCATTAGAAATTGAGCCGCTAGTATTCGCAGTGAAACTATGACAAAGGTTAATGAGATTTATATTTACTGAGTTGGTTCAGGTAACAGTAGCTTCCTTCAGCCGTTCCCAAGACTAACTGCCATCGTTATTCCGGTCAAGCAAAGTTATTTTATTACAATCTGTACAGCGCTTTCTGTCTATGTTCAATTCACTATCAGATATGCCATGTAATGCGCAGTAACCGCAAAATCGCTTGATCTGCGATGTTGTTTGTTGCATGAACTTCGGTACAGGTTGTATTAAAACGGGACAACAAACGCGTACACCCATTTCCATGGCTGACGTGTATCCGCACAAATGGGGCAGCAGTAAACTGTCATTCGCCCAGGTGGCATATCCCCACAATGAGTACACACTGTTTCAATAATCGCTTCTGATCCCTCATATTCCAGGCGTAGAAACCTGCCCTTTAGTTCCCGAATGTATGCAATATACTACTCACAAACGAAGCTGACTGTTATACGCCAGTACGACTGCCGAATAATGTATCAGTAGGGCTGTCCATCAGTGACTGCTTGAACCTGCAAGACAACGCTGCAGAATTTGAGGATTGGGTCGAATGTTTCGAGTCGGGGTGTAGCGTCCGGAATTGTACCAACTCGAGCAAGTAGTTCACCTCATCATCATCATCATCATCATAACAGCCATGAGCTTGATCGAAAGGTAATATGGCTCGGGCCGCCGCCCACCTCAACAGTGACGTGGAATATCCTAGAAGAAAATGTTAATAAGAAGGTTGAAAATTATTAAAAGAAGACTAAGCGGAAGAATTAGAAATGGTATGCATACAGACAAGCCATTGACTGCGACACATCGCCATCTCGGATAACGTCTCTAACCAGTGGTTTGAGTGATCACGAGAACCCCATCCAGGCAGGCGACACCTACCCACTTTGCTCAGTGGAGCAGTCAAGGTCTTCATATTTCGTGACCATATTGTTGCTTGACCACCACGCGGTTTTATCCGACTGTTGGTGGTCTCAGCATATTATGCCCGGTACGGTAAACGATCCGATGACATACGGAGTACGTGACCCAACCAAAGCAAGCTATGCACCTTGATTAGCTCACCAATTGATCGCACATCCCGAGTGTTCCGGAATACGTGCCGGCGAACTGCCATATTGTTCATGCAATCAGTCCACTTAATATGGGCCAATTGGCGGAGACAACGATGGTCAAACACAGCAAGTCTGCTGATATCTTCTTTATGAACAGCACGTTTCAGAACCATAAACCAAAATGAAACGCACACAAGCGTTATATACCCTTCCTCTCAGCGACAACCGGACGTCTTTTCGATGCTACAGATGACGCAGTTTGGCAAAGGTAACTCGTGCCTTTACTATCCTCGCTGACATCCCATCAGCAATATTACAGGCTGACGAGATAGTGCTACCCAAGTATGTGAAACTGTTCACAGTCTCAAACAGATTACTTGCAATGAAGAAAGTAGGAGTCGAAGTGCCCCACTCTTGAAGCAACACTTTGCACTTTGAAAATGCAAAGCGCATTCCATACAAACCAGCTCGGTCGCTCACCTTGTCTAACATGGTCTGAATGTCTTTGGCATAGGGGCTAAGTAAGACAATGTCGTCCGCACACTCCAGATCGGTCAATCTAGCGCCACCAAACCCACTGAATTCGCGAAGCGCACCCTCCAGAACGTCGTCCACAACGAAATTGAACAAGAAGGAGGAAATCAGACACTCTTGACGAGCATCACTAGAGGTGATAAACCCTCGAGACAGTTATTCATAAACTCTCATCCTGTTTGAAGAGTGGGCATACCGTGGTCTCAACAGATTCACGTATTTCTCTGGTACTCCCTTGCGAAGGAGACAACTCCAGAGAAGATTACGAGCAACTGAATCGAAAGCAGCCTTTAGGTCCAAAAAGACCACGACTGTCGGCTATCTGCAACAGTGCCGATATTCCAAGATCCGTCTCAAGGTAAAAATGTAGCCAACGCACCCTCGACCGGATCGGAATCCTACCTGTTCTTCACGTATCTGGCTTTCTCTGGGCTTAGTGAGCCGACGTAGAATGAGACCAGTGAGTAACTTGGACGCAATAGACACCAAACTGATGCCTCTGTGGTTGTCATATAGACTTCGGGCCCCCTTTTGGAAAACGTGAATGACTATTGATAGGCACCAAGCACGAGGCACTTCATCACTCTCCCAAATTGTCTACAGGAGTTTTGTCAATTCTGATATCAACCTCTCTCCACCATCCTTGAAAAGAGAAGGAAGGAGGAGTTTGGGAGGAGGAGTCTTATTGCGCTTCAATAAATTGAGCTCCAGAACCACTTCTGCTTCCGATGGAGGGCCGTCTGGAATGCAATAATTGACCATTTGAATCCAGTCGTCCATATGGTGTGGTTGAGGCCGACTGAACTGTTCTTCAAAATGTTCAGCCAACCAGTCAAGTCGGCGCGACTGACTGGTAATAAGTGAACCATCTTTTTCACATATGGTCTCACTTACACCGACTCGATTGCCAGTACAACCAAGGATCAGGGAAAAATGCTTTCTGCTATTCCCAGATAAAAAGGCTTTTTCCATCTCTTGTGACTGTTCGACCAAGTAGTGCTCACGGTCTTCGCGCAAGCTTTTAGTCAGCTTACGTTTAAGTTATCGACGGTCGTCACCATATTCATAACCAGGTGGGATCGAGCGACGCTTGTCCATGACGTTTATCGACGTGACGGAAATCCAGTTCTGTCGCAAGTGAACAGCTCCTTCGGAACATACCTTGTTCACAGCATGCCTTCATAGCTTGGGCGATTTGTTCTCAGTGTTCATTAAGATTCTTCATCTGACTCGAACTGGGGAATTTGTTCGCGAACGCCTTCTAGTAAGCGTTCTTTACATCCTCATCGCTCGAATGCCAGTTAGGTACTTCGCATTTACGAGCGTATGTCCTTTGGGCAAATAATAAAACAAAACG
>LUCH01002069.1:6182-19759 GCA_013368495.1 Paragonimus heterotremus
CAAGATTCTAACGTGGAAATCCTAATGCACCAAAATGATTTGCTTTTGCATGAAATGGAAAATTTTGTGCCCGAAATGGAAACAGATATGTAAAAAGGTATAGTTGTCTCCATCTGAGATAAATCCTAACAGATCGCACTCACCGTCACCAATGTTCAGTCCAGTTGTTCCGGAAACGGGCGTGCCCAACCACCACAAGCACAAGTCGAAATTGATAACTCATACTACCGCACTTCAGTCGGTCAGTACTACACGGTTCGCCCTTTAACATGTCAGTCTCGTTATTGAAGCTTGTTATTCCCCCCTTTGATAGTATGTTTAATTCTACCGTTTTAATTGAGTTGACGCCACGACTGAGGCATCGGGATTAACGTGGATTAGTGGTTAAAAAATAATACCCAAATTAGACTGTTTCATTTTCAACAAGTGCGAAATGTTAGCAAACATACTGTCGAGTGCTGTCTCACAACGGTAACGTTTTAATTCGGGTGCAAAGATAAACTGTATAGTAGACAGTATGGTGCCCTGTTTTTTTCGTCTGGACAATAAGGATAGTGAAGTTGTGTGACATCTCAGGTGGGCATATACTATCAACACCTGGCCATTTCTCCCCAGTAGGAGCTAATAATTTCTGCGTACAAAGTAGGATTCATTTATAGAATGCACAAATAAGTTTCTTGATCGTTAGCTGGTTTTTCGTCAACAGGACAGAGTGTGAGATGTATTGTAGTACACATGTAGTAATGTGTTTTTCTAGTAAAAAGTCATCATATTGAACAATTTTTACAGCGATTATTTTGTGTCAACGGTCCTCATGTTTGTTTACCAACTAACCTCTACAGGAGTGCACATGGTAGTGGCTTAAAATGAATGCGTTCACTTACCCGAACGTCTATATCACAAAGATATTTGTCGTCAAACGGATCTAGTAGTATCCGCATATTACTTGTAGTCAATTTGTAGGAGGTAGAAATTAGGCTGCTTCTGATAGTACTCGCAAATTTCGTGAAAACTTAGCTGATTATCACACTTTGTATCAATTACGAAGAAATCTGTTGATTCAATTTCGTGATTAAGGTTTCAACTTATTTCCACCGTCAAGTGTTCACCAACAGTTTTCGGTGGGATATTTTGCTAAACGTCAATACTTCCTTAACCATACTGGCCGATGAATCGAAGTAATCACCGGTTGCAGATGATTTAATTTATTCAATGATAGCATCTTTCAGTTACCGACTACTTAAGCTTACAAATAGGTTCTGGTCCCATTGTGAACAAACTTCATCGGACATCTCATCCACTTAACCGGATGTTCATTGATATAAAATAAACTAGTAATAACAACACGCAAATTGTCAACACTTTCATGCTTGATTCATCAGATGATCTACACCATATAGTGCACCGCGATCAGGTCACTCTCCAAAGTGAGATAGAAATATTTTGTCACATCAATTTCATCATTGCTCAAACTATGTGCGCTAATACAATTGGAACACATAGTCAGACATAGAATGAACTACACAATTCAGTGCCCCAAGCCCTGATTTGCTTTCACTCACATGAAAGTACCGATTCTCAGTCAAACTACTAGGTATCACCGATACCACAGTTTAACACACCGATCAGTGCAACTCTTCTTTCAGATGCACTCTGAGCTGAATGTCTTGTTTCCTTGTACATCGGCCAACCATCGTTCTTCTTTATCAATTACGAAAGAGTGTGATGTCAGGACCAGCGTTTAGTTACCGGCTAACCAGACTACCGTCAGTTTTTACCTACCAGTACTCGCCTGGTGTAACGAGGTCGTAGTGGATAAAACAGAATTCACTTTTGCTCCTTGTTTGTTCGGCTTTTTCAGTGCTTCCTCAAAAACGACAACAGACATCCGAATAACTGGGCTGAGCGAAAACACCTCTCATAGTGCCTTAATCGGCTGCACTTTTTGCTGCATGAATGAACAAGGTTGTATATATTGCCAGCCATCCTATTGAAAGCATGCAACTTGGAGCTTTAATAAGGGCTTGGCAACAAGCTTGTCGGTTCTTCGGTTGGGTAGCCACTGTACAATGACGTGCACTAGGGTTAACAACGACAGTCCAATCATAACTGTGTCATGTTACAAACTGAGCAAGCGGTGAGACTCGGTGATCACAGCTGGTAATGTCGTGTTAGGTTCCTGATCAGTCTTACTTGGAATTCGCGTACGAATATCAGTATCTCGAGTTGACTGTAGAGTGCAGACAAATATTAGGCAATTGAGTTTATCTTCAGTCATTGTTCGCAGTCAGAAATGCCCACACTATTGGTTCCCCGTACTTGCACAAGTGACAAATTTACTGCGATCATTTTTGATCAACTCAAGTTATTGGAGCCGAGTGGTAAGCGAAAAGGCTGCTCTCCGAAAACACACTTCAGCGTTTGCAGTGTTTCCTCCGAAGTTATATCGCGAAGTTTTTTTGGCAGATTGATATCATTATATCTCCAGTGTTCTCACGAAGTAGTCGTATATTTCTCGCCTCATTCAGGTCAGCCAACTTCACTCGGAAGACATCTTCGTATCAGCTGAACTACGTTTCGAAAGTCACTGCGGCTTCAACAACATAGACAAACTTAGTGATGTCTACTGTACTGCCGTTTACCGTTGAACCCGACTTCACGTCGGAATTTTCTAGCATCATGAAGAAATTGCGTGTGAAAGTTTCAATCAACTTCACCTGAACTGTATCGAACGATCCATGTTGCTGCTGCTAAACACACTTCATTTCTACAACTGGAATGGCCAGGCTTTGTATCAAACACTACAGTCCGCTAGTTATTGCATCATCTCTCCTACACTAATACGTTTAGTCGTACGACTCGCTTTCCAACCCGAGAAGAAGGCGTGAGCATCAACATTTGCTGAGAATGGGTCACAAACTGGAAAACAGCAACTCCGGATGTACAGGTTGCGCCAGAAATGTGGACCCGGATACAATCTCCTGAGTCCGAACAAAGTGATTCACCTAACACACACGCTTCCTAACCGAGTCTGGTGAGCGAACAGGCCCTACTCACCGGTGTAACCTAAGCCAGACTAGGTGGAAGGGGGGGACGTACACACAGTTCTGGCTAAATGGCTCGACATTATCGTCCCAGTATTTTGGCTATCGCGGTATACGATCGATAACACCTAGGTGCTAACACGCGTCTCCGATTGGAAGGCAACGTTGGGCTAGTAAGCAGCTTGCACCGGCGACCGCGGATGGACAGATTAAAATATGGTGTTTCCTTAACAAACGGTGTCATTATGTACTCTTTCAACCAAACGATAGATAATAAAAAACTGCACTCATCAATGAAACAGATTTACAAATTACTGAAAGGCTGATCGAAAACTGTGTGCCGACTGTATGTGTAAATAATTCTGATGAAAGTTTAGAATTCACACCTTCATTTAACAAAAAACGTCCAACTTGTAGACTCTGGACTGACTAGCTCGTTCTGTGTGTTTGTCTGTCTGACCTTCCTTATGCTTGATCACACTCTTCTCAGTTCAGCTCAGTTTGCCGGGTAGAAACCGCGCATAACATGGTATGGACGAATGTATCATGCCAGAACCAGATCACACTCCAGGAACGCAAGTAAGTGAACGTTATGCCAATAATCCGACAACTGAAAAGCTTCTTAAACTGGCTTTTATTTATGTGACCTGTGGTGAAAGTTTGGAGGAAACCACTAGCAAATTTAACATAACACATGTAGATAGGCGACCGGTAATTTGCAAATCACTTGAAGAGATGAAAAAGTTCGTTACAGCACATCATCAACATTACAGACAGCAACCGGCAGTGTTTGTGACCTATAAGGCAGTGGTCAAACGGGCACAGCAACAGGTGATTGTTCTGGCAGTGATATTTTACTATGTGTAAAAAGCAGTCCCCATCATCATATACACGTTTGTTTATTTCCACTTCCAAATGCTCTATCAGAAGGTTGTATTGGTGCTCGAAAGACTGACAATATTTGAAGATGTTTAGCACGAGAATATCGGGATGAAACATTCGGACGGCTATGGATCAGTCGAGGTCGACTAGGAAAGCCAACCCGGTGGCCGCCAGACATTACTTCAATCGGTTTTTCTCTCTGAGGCTACCTCAAACACAATCCACAAAAAACGTCCCCAAACACTGAGGAAACTCAAAATAATCATAATCTTGGAAAGCAGTGCAATCTGTGGGACTGTTTTGCAACATGCGCTGTCATCACGTCTAAGAAGAATGCTTTTGTGTAAAATCAGGGAGAACATTTTGAGCGGATACTGTGAATTTATAGGTTGCGTAATAATCCTCTCCTTTCTTTTTATATTTTTGTGATGATAATGTAGAACAGCACATCTCTAACGATAGTAGGCAGTTTCGTATGTTTAGAAGACTTAGTTGGCTCCTAGTAAATTACGGAATCTGAGCAACCATATTACAGCTTACCGTCCACAAATGACGCGGTAGATCTGGAAACATAGCATGACGTGACTATCCTATCAGTAACTTATCATTTTTTCGGAGTTTTTTAGTAGTTCGGAAATCTGTTCCTCTCATGAATACGGCTTTCTATTGTTTATCGCTTGATGACAGAATTTTTGTGACAACACAGTCCCTTGGAGGACTTACCATAATTTCATCCTGTTCATTTATACCCATTGACGTATGCTGTTTCTTAGCTCAGCTTTGTCTTTCTAACACAGAAGTTTTCATAGATGTGTGTCAAAAGCCAGATGTTATTTATCATGGCCCGTAGTGGCCATAGCAGTGGGATAACGGAGCAGAACGATTTGACATAATATGTGCGTATAACTCCTTGTCAGCTAGTCTTGCCGTGGTTACGCAGATATGTTGACGCTGTTCGGCAATCCGACTATGTGAGAAGACCTGTTGTTGGGTAATCCGTTTGGGAAAGCCCTATGATTTGCACTCTTGTGAGGCGTTTAGACCTGGGACTTTGTAACCGGGTCGCTACCTGTGGGACGATCGGAATCGACATTTCGAATATCCTGAAGCCTTTAAATTTAAGCCATTTTCAACACCCTGCTTTTTTCATAAAAAAAGAATATACACATTCATAATTTCACCAATATCTCGGTAAGTGTTTCTAGTTTGTTTGCAGAGTCATCGGTGTGAGATTAATGGACTTATTTTTGTTTAAATAAATGTCTCAGGAGGCACTAGTATAGTGGTCTAATGTTTAGTTCATTTTGCAAAACAAATATGAGCTTGCTCACTAACAGCTGGTTAGTTATGTATTTGTCGTCTGCACCGATATTTGTATTTTATCCATGGCTACATAAAATTGCATGAAATAAACATTTTTGGGCATTTTGAGCAGTGAAAAATCGTGGTCATCCTGGTGTGAATAAATTAAAATTACCTGAATAGATTAAGCGTCATGGTGGTGATTTTTTCGTATGCATCCTTCACTCCGACGTCGAATTCGGCCGTGTGTCCAGCCAAAATAGAATTGTAGATGCGCTTCAAGGTGTCTTTAGATGGCGCAGAGACATTCAGTACTGAAAACTGCGAAGTGAATCGAGGATCTACCTCCTGTCTGCCACCATCTGGACTACCCATGGATGCAAGATAGCTAAGGTCTTGCATTCGCTTCCAGTTCAAATCTTTTCCGCGATCGTATATACCTTTGCGTTCCAGCAACAATTTGAGAAGCGCGATAGGCTGTTGTGTCCCGTACTGGTCTACCTGAGGCATGTTCATGTCGTCTACAAAAATGAGTAACCGTTTGCCGGCCACCGGGCCGTACGTGTCTTTGCTTCGTTTCTCCACATTAGTTTCTAGGTTTCGTTGGACATCCAGTGAGGTAGTTCGGAACGAAAAGTTCATGGTTAAAATGATCTAAAAGTGGGATAGATAGAATAGACAAATCAACACTACTAGGCAATACCAAATGAATATAAAGGATAACCAAACAAGTCCGGGATATAAGTGAGCCGGAACAGTGATTAAGTAACAACACATACGGTGCTGGATGGATACCAGGTTCGAAACACATCACCATCGAATCACATGCCGTGCAAAAGAGCCACAGTCTTGTTACTTCCACCTGAGGGGTTTAATTTAAAAAAGGGAAATTAGCCGTTCTCACGAAAGATCTAATTATTTTGATCATCTACCAGGAGGCCAAACAATGCCACAGTCCTCAGGTATGAAGCAGACAAATGGCCGCTGACGTCAACGTTGGCCGAGAAAGCCAGGAATCCTGGAAAAGATCGGACGGCATAGATATGTTTCTTTCGGCCTTGGCAATAAATGACATAGACACATCACCCATACACTTCAGATGTTACCTTGGATATTTTATTTCACCGTTGTTGGACAGGTAGCCTCGCTTGTTTAGGCATTACATTTGTACATACCATACGTGATATAATCTGCTATACATCTCAGACGTGTAGTCCGAGCACGCCATGCTGTGATTTTAGACTTATCGTCCCAATTATGAACTCTGACCTGACGCATTATAACCATACTGTGTAAGCCGTAAGCGTCGTTTGGCGCCTGCCAGCTTTGTGACTTCGTGTTACTGAGCCGTGTTGTTCCACATCTGATCACTGTCTTTTTTAACCATTTCATCGGTGCCGTGATGACGATATCTGGTTACGTTATCGGGATCGACGTGTACAGCTCGTTCAAAATGTTATCCAGATTGTGTTTTGTACTCTGGAGACCTGCTTCGTCTGGAAAAAAAACAGTATGACGTGCCCCAGATTCCATTGCAAAATTGCGTTTCCGATCGATCGTCTAGTAATTTGTAAATCTGTTTCGGCCATGACTACAACTTTTTATTGTGCATCGTTTGGTGAAAAAATTATCATGATGGCACAATCCCTTAGGGAAATATCGCACTTCTGTCTTGTTCATTTGCGCCCACCAGTGCATGCTGGTTCCCAGCCCAGCATTGTCTTTGAGGCGCTGAGACGGTTAGTGTCGTGCGTGGCCAAAACACTGGGCCGATGGGGCCGAGTGACTACACTGGAAATGCGCGTGCGCCCCCACCCTACATGCACGGCGGTGTGTTCAGCTCGTTCGCTCACCCACCTCGGTTAGGTGGCGTGCCCGTTGGGTAAAAGGCGTTTGGTCTGGACTGCGGTCCGGTCGCCCGGACCACGTTCTCGGAGTGTGTGGCAGTCGCCACACAACTACTGAGCTAGAAGCCATCTATCCACCCTACGAGTCGACGACAGAACCTCTATTCACCTATTTATATTGATTAGCCGCAGTCTCAGTAGGGTACTGTACCACACGTTGTGATAACTGCCTGCTTTTTTTTATAAAGGTCTGAATCCGAGACGCAACACACTCCCTTTTGTACGTCTAAAGAGCTTGCGATTGGCAGGACCTGACTGGGATTTCAGTTAGGCCTGATCATTGTTTTTTTCTATACCACAACCGAGTCCAAATGTGAAATTTTCGAGCTCTTGGCGTGGCTTCGTAGCTCAGCTGGTAGAGCGCTTGCCGCGTAGATGCATGGTGTTTCTGTCGCTGGTTCGAATCTAGCCGAAGCTCTGACTTTCTACAGTTGGGTCTCATCTAAGACCACTCACTCAGTTGACTACCAAGCCCGGTCGATTTGCATAAGTGTGCGTTCGCGTCATGTTCCAGGATCACTTTCTTGTTTCGAAAATGCACTGTATGATGTCTGACCCTTTAACTTGTCTGGTTGGATGAATGATGAATTTTATCTGATACTTCGTGCAAACTAAGGTTCATTACTCAGCCGCCTATTGCATGTCATTCAAGTGAATCATCAGAGCGTTGAAGCCTCCTTCGATTCCCCTTGTAGAGGTTGAACCACGTCAATGGTTTATCAGAGGCGCTTGGACATCATATGAGATATTCAAAATAATGAACATTTTACTATTACACCAATTTCTAAACAACACTTGCAACACCCACAACTGTCAATAATTGTGACATCAGAAATAAAACAAATTAACTCACATTTCGATCCTGATCGATGTCTTTTAAAAATCGTTGACATATCGCAGTTTTGGACGTTCCAGTATCTCCGACCAAGAGGAGAGGACGACGGATAGTAATCATTTTCTCCAACAACCAACTGACACGAACAGTTTCTTTTGTGGGCACAAGGATATCAGAGAATTTCTTACCCTTATCGTGAACATAGTTTGGAATTAGCTGACTCCATGGGATCCAGAGAGACTTTCCAATATCATAGTAGTATTCAAAGAGAGTGGGGTCAGCATTGGGCAGCTCACCGGCGCGAGCTGGTCGTTTAGGCGATTCTTGTTCAGCTGGTTCCGGTAGACTGCTAAGATATTTCACGTAAGAATCAAACTTGACACGTTCATCCTCAACCAAAGTGCCACCAATACAAAAGTACAAACAAAACAGAAACGTGGCCTCGATGTGCGCAAAATCTGTAGATTCGTCGACTTTGAGCAGGCAATCCAATAGACAACAAAACTGAGTCAACAGATTCAAATTTGTTAACGGTATAACCCTCCGAAGTCGCTCCACTTGTTTCCCGTCCAATATACCTTCTACAATGCGATCCAGGATAGGCGGAATATATTTTTCATATAACTCACAAAGCGTAGTCCGCTCGTGCTCCGTTATACGTCCCCGGAGCCAACGCTTCCAGTAGGGTTCATAACCCAAATATTTTGGATCGACAAATACCATTCCGCACCGAGACACTGTGGCGGGTGATGCGTATTGTAAGTTGCCTACTTCAAATAGCAGTGCACAATGCGGCTGCAGACGAATGCGCTCCCCATTGGCCAGCGTGAGTAGACGGTTGTCATCCATAACCGAATTCATATTCTCCACCCACAGCGCATCTACATCCCCATCAAATAGAATGTATCGGCGTTCCTGAGATTGTACGGGTAAACAAAATGTGAGGAAACAGTCAAGTGAGTGTAGATTTCAGGGAGTTTGGAACAGAGAACGATTTAATCGTCTGGACAACCAACTATCAGCGTAACCTGTAGATGTTGAAAGTTAACGTTCCTGTTAGGAGACAAAATAACTGTTCATGAGGAGATAATGCGGAAAAAGCGTGGATCTTTTATCTCACTTTTTAATGTTGTTTAGGGCTATATGCACTTGACAATCTGACGATGTGGATCGGCATATTTGACTACTAAACAACCAAGTAGCACAGGCGCGACTGAGTCCTACCGAGTCCTCTAGACGCACACCGTCATTGTCAACTAGATGAGTTGTGTGAACTTATGAGTGTGTACCACTATGGATAATGGATGAAGCAGTCAGATATTCGCGAATCACCGCGGTCCTATGGTTAACTCCTCGGTATATGTATTCGTTCTGTCTAGAAAAACTTCCACTATAAGCCGCTTTGCGTGGTAGCATAGATATCCTGACTATAACTTATTTAGTTAAAGATGTCTCCATATCACTTTCGCGCGTCTCGAAGTCGATTTAAGGTGTCCCAAGAGGTGTATCTGCGTTGCAACGATGATTGAGATCGCACGGTTAATATGCATATTGACAAGCTAACTGACATCGATTGAGTGGCCCTAAAGACGTAAGAACACACGGACCAACCGAGCGCAGGAAGTAAACGGACCTAGTTTGCCTGTACGTAGTTGCCAAGATGACAGGAATGCAAGCGACACGTTCGTGCTGATCAGTGAGTAACTGGGTACGTTCGCATTACAGAGAACGCACACGGACACCGCATCGACTGAGAACAGACCTTGTGATTCTGTTTCGTGCTTCTGTTTTAAGCACGTCTATAACTGCCCAGCATTCACTAAAGATGTCACATTCGTGAGTTCAATAGCGGTATAGGTTGAAGGATTAAACTAATCACCAGTTACAGCTAATTTATGTTGTTTTCACAATATCCAACCTACTAGTCCATTCACTGGTGATATATCTCAGTTGCCGACTACTTAAGCTTACAGACAGGTTCCGGTCCCATTATGGATAAACTTCATCGGACATCTCATTCACTTAACCGTACTTTCATTGATATAAAACAAACAAGTAATAAAAACACGCAAATTGTCAACACTTTCATGCTTGATTCATCAGATGATCTACACCATATAGTGCACCGCGATCAGGTCACTCTCCAAAGTGAGATAGAAATATTTTGTCACATCAATTTCATCATTGCTCAAACTATGTGCGCTAATACAATTGGAACACATAGTCAGACATAGAATGAACTACACAATTCAGTGCTCCAAGCCCTGATTTGCTTTCACTTACATGAAAGCACAGATTCTAAGCCAAACTACTAGGTATCAACGATTACTCTCTGTATTTATTCCCGAAGAGGTCAGCCGATGGATAAGCACAGTTTTACAGAAAGCATACTGCGTCCTTACCTTAGTTAGCTTCGATCAGTATGCAAATGTACCCGCATACTCTCTAGCTAATTCACTAATCCGTCAACCAGTTCAACTCCACTATCGCACGTACCAAATGTGTGCTTCATTTTCATGATGGAAACAATATACTTCAAATGTGATAAAAGGGACGCGTGAAGGATTCAACCTGAAGGTTTTGTCATGGTTTGGAATTAACAATAACACACTTTTCGACTCATACTTTACCGAAGTTAGAAGATAACAACTAAGTCACTAGTTTTGTTGATCGAGACTGTCCAAACTAAGAGCGTGCAAAGTGTCAGGTAACAATAGAACGTCCACGATTTTTTACTAGCATGGTTAACCAAAGATGGTAGTTTTACTCATTTTCACACAAATCAAAATAGTATAACAATTTCAGCGTGCCTGATTGAACTACGGTGAATTAGATCTCGCTACCCATGTTTCTCATGAGGACAGGTTTATTTGTTGTAAGATCGTATATGCCTTTCAGTCAGACAAAAAATTTCTTAGTAGTTTCCGCCAGGTATGTGATGGCTTATCTATGCTTGATTGTTAACAAGTTCCATCGTTCGGTACCTTGACAATTAACATCACAGGGCAATTCTTAGTTAATCCTCTTTGAATTATCAATATGGAATTCAGCAACTGTTGTCGGCAGCTGAGGGAGAAATGTCCACGTGATTGATGCTGGCGTAATCCATTAAACGCTACTCACATATTAAAGCAACGTATCCTGGCTGGCTGTGGACTATGTCAGATAGCTTCATCGATCCTGACAGGGTGAACTCGATGATAGTGCGTAACGATACGCTAAGCCACATGCATCTCGAAAAGATTTTCGTATATTCAGTATATACGGATGGGAAGCTCTCATGATTGGTGCCAAACTCTCAATTTGTGAATCCTGTCGAACGTGTGTGGAGTGCGGTCTAGCACCGAGCGAAGCAACTGATGCGCGGATGATCCATTTCATAGGCTAGACCGACGTGTTGCCTGGAGGACTTAGTTGAAGAGGCCAGAAGTGTGGCTGCAGCGCCCAATTGCCATAGTCTAATGGAACACTTTCAGTCGTTCTATTTAGAAATATTCAATAGAGGGGATTAGTGACTAGACTATTGTCCTTTGTTTTACAATTTGGACATTAGATATCCGACAATGTAGTATTCATACCACGTTAGGTTTTCTATAGTATGAGTTTCAGTGACCAAGTTCAATGTCATTTTGGACAACGACGTGCTGTACATACACTGAGCATGCTCACAAAATCGTTCATGAAACAGACCAACGGGGTTAAAAATCTAAGATATTCTGTAGCTGGCGGTTAGTCCTGGTGATTGGGTTCAGATGAGCTCGCTCTGTTTCCTCTTTGCGTCTTGTGGAATCATGTTCCCTCAATCTGCAAGGGCTAACAAATCCTATCCATGTGTAAATTGGAAATACGATACCGTTCCCCGTTGTAACAAAGATAAACTTCTTAAGACCTCTTGTACTGATATCGAGACGTGTGAGAATGATATCCACAAAGGTTAAATTAGACATAGAATTCGAGACGTACACAGAGATAAGGTATGACTGAGTTATAGGTATTGTAAAAGAAGTACGAGGACCGTCAGAGCCTGCTGTTCCGAATGCTCTTCCTTTTCCTATGACCATTTCTCAGCATTCTATAATCCAACGATATTGACGAAGTGTGTCTAGCTGTGTTACTCACAAACACAACTCCGTGGTCTTTCTCCCCAAATCTACTTTCTCGACCGGACCGTTCGAATCACGTCAGAAGCCTGGTACATATCAAATCTAGTTATCATACCTTCAGGTTTGCAAGGTGCATTGTATCTTACTGAAGGTTATTACTTCACGGACATTATTTTGATACCGTCGTAATCAGTGTGTTTGTGTTATTTACAGCTGACATCGTATGAGGGCCCATGGAACTTTGATTTTATGTATGCGAGATTGGACTGAGCAATACATTCACTACCTACGAGTGCGCACCATTACCATTTTACAGTCCATAACAGTACCGTGCAGCCGTAATTACCTGTTATCATACATTTTTGTCATACTGTTCTATCGCAATACAAACTTATCATCTCATTTGTTCACACACTCATCAGTGGATCGTTTATACATGTCACCTCAGCCAAGTTGTTGACCGTTAAATTAGTAACAGTGTGATCGAGCGAATAACTACTTCCACCAGACCTGCTTGCTTAAACTGGTGTTACTGCCAAACAGCTGATTTTAGTGCATTCTGGAAGACGGACTACTTCTGTGTGGTAGTTACGATTGTTTGTGGATTCTGAAGCGTGTACTGACTTCAATGATCTTGTCCGAAACTGACATCGTTGTCTAATCACCTGAACTATCACGTTAACCACTTCATCCCACCTCTAGTGCATTTGTCCGTACATGTTACTGAAGTAACCTGTTGAACTGGTCATATACGCATTTAGACAAAGTTCTTCTCTGGCATGTAGTAGTCGATACTGCAATGTGTTCTGACGTTGATTACCTTTTGCCCACATTTCAAGGAACATTGTGAATTATAAAAGCTGCTTTATTTGTTTAATTAACGTCCTACGCCGTGCTTAGCAATCAACTTCAGAGATTCCAGCCCCGTCAGCATTGCTAATGTCAGTGCCACCCACAATTCACCTTGGGTAGTTTTTGGCATGGTTTTTCTTTATGAACACCACCACAGCCAACTTCACAGGTACTGTTACGCACGTCTATACGACTTATCAACGTTGTGACACTCAATGCTAAACAAACAAAAAAGTGAACAACACGATAAGGGCAGGTACACATTTGTACGCAATCTATTCACTATGTTGATTGTGAAACTAACCCTGTTCCATAGTCTATTGCACTGTATGGATTTAACATCAGTCACAGAAACAAAACAAGACTGATTACCACTGATCAAATATACTTCGTCAGATACCTCCAAATTTTGTTTTCAGATTTGATTTCTTGACACTACCCTGTTCGTACAAGATACTGTTTTTTTTATATTAATGAAGTGAATATAAGCCATTGACATTATATATATATATATATATATATATATATATATATATATATATATATATATGCATCGGTCATAAGAAAACTTGATAGCAGGTTTGAAACTACTGTCTATCGTGAACCGACAGCAAATGACGTCATTCTCAGGTTTGATAGCAATCATTCAGCC
>LUCH01002069.1:29470-99605 GCA_013368495.1 Paragonimus heterotremus
ACTTCGGAACAACAATTCGGTGTGGATTTCAGTCACAAAGCACCGCGTGAGATACTTAGGGGCTCCAAGATCTCTCATACCCAAACACGGATAAGACGAATAGACTTAATTATCCTTTCAGTAGTCAGTAGTGGATATGCTTTGAGTCGAGTTGAAAATGGGATTGGCCAGTTACAATCATGCTTTGAGCGAATTAACGATGTTGTTGAATTGTCAATCTGTCGCAGTTAACCCTGATCACAAGAAAGTCACGGATATCATGCTGTCTCCTTGGCGAAGGTGTGGTAAGTGAGCAAGCAGCCTGACCTTCCCTATTCATGACTCGGACACTATCATTAATGAAGCAACCTTGTGAACTTTTTCGTAATGTAAATGGGCTCAGTCTAACGGCCGACGTCATCAGATACATATCTGCCTCTTTTCGTAGTTAAACACAAACAGTGGCCGGGCCACTTGTAACTTGCCTAGTTCGAAACAGCAATCTGTAACTTATCATGTTTAGTATTGAGGTTTGCTTCAACTAATCACCTTGATTGTCGGTCGTTTCTTTCAAAGATGACTCTCCTACGTTACAAACAACCAGTATCACCGTAAGGTGTTACCTACCAGTCTAAAGTGGTTCGTGAACATATCGAACCTTAGGCAGTTCGTTGTAATCAGTTATTTATTCGAAACGTAACCACACCACAGAGATTTCGTTTTATTCTCCGCATGCTGCTTGTCCATCGTCGACCGTTGAAGTGATGACTTGTTCAGTTCATAGAAGTTGGGACCGAGCATGATGGATCCTAAAACCCGAGACGTGTATCATTTGAACCATTGTTATCGAGCTTTACGCTCAGCTATTGCGTTGCAGCTCAATCAACGAGAAGGAAGGCGTACCGAAAGTTGTTTATTCACGGACAATACTAAAATCTCTACATTAGACGACCAGTTCTGTCACAAAAGATGTTCACAAGTGATGGGACTGGCAACATGAAGGCCGTTGGTTGGAAGTGTAGGCTTGCCACTTCCATGTGATATGTTCAGACAAGATCAAGATTTTATTCTTTTAAGGTTTAGTGGCTAAATTTGTTGAACAAGACCACGGTCTCATATTCAACTAACGTGGTCGAAGTCAGTGAAGACGACCTACAGGATGAACAGAATTCAGTCAGACATTGGTTGGTGATTATAAAAAAAGGGGAGTTGCAATCTCATCCAGAGGTTATCTATTCTGTCGGACATGACAAATTACAACACGTAGCAAACTGATATACTACAGGGTACGTGTGCTTACCGAGACATGGCTGATCGGTAGTAGAACACTGCTTCCTTTGTAATTAGCCGGTTGGTCTGTTTCATTTCAGCCTCGACCACAGTCATCCAATGTTCCACACTCCCAGACACCGGTTGGGCTGTACGGAACTCCATTATTTCTCCCTCACTAGAAATCATTGCAGTCACTTCGAATTGAGGTCCGCCACGTGTAGTGTCTGTAGCTTTGGAGAAACGTAGTGAGAGAATGTTGTCGAACATCTGTGAGAAAGGGAGAAGTTGGTAGTAAGTGTATTATTTACAGAGAATGAATTCCCATAGTTTCCTCTCCTTTGATAGCAATATATTAGTGGGTTATACAAATGTGGAAATGTACTGCAAACCCGTTACAATGTGTAAGCTTTGGAAGTGACAACCAACAAAATAAAACCAACCGTTTGCATTGCTAAATGGAACACAGTTTCTCAAAAAGCTTTAATGGCTAAGACTCCACGCCATTTCTGACCGTATAACTTGCTGCAGATGAACATCACAGCCGGGAAGCTGCTAATACCTGATGTAACTGGACCCATGCGTCAGTCATTATTTATCTAGCCTACATCACACACTGACCATCTGTCTACTGGTTCCAGTCTAGTTTTGATCGTATGAATATCCCACGGTACGCTTCATGGGAGGCTGACATTCGAAAGACGTGCCAGAGCCAAAGGGGCTTGTGTACACTCAAAATCCTCTAAAATAGCCTCCCGTTAAGCATCCACCTATACGGTATTTCTCACCCGTTCCAAGCTGGTCATTCTAAAGTGACCTGCTCTGAAAGTAGCTTTCCTTAAAAAGTTCGCCGGTTTCAGAGATTCATCTCTATTGAAGTCTGTTAAAATGCCGTCGTTTAGCTCATACATCTACTCGAGTTCACACGAACATTCGAAACTCGTATCACTCTGGCTTAAGTCCAGTTGCATTTTCAGTTATTTGGATGCCTTAAGACGATGAGTATGTCTCTGAGATATATAAAATAAAAGTTGTTGGGATATTTGACTTCCGAATTTATTGCATATTAGTCGATGAAATCCATTTCCTGTAGATGAACGCAGTAATCTCAATACATCTTTTTAAGAAAAATGAAACCCGTCATTTCATATTTCGCTTTCCACGCGTCGAAGTATATCGATTAGTAAAAACAAGTTGGTTATGTACGTTCAGCCATAATGCCGATCTCCTACAGCGACCAATTTTGTAATAACGATGTGAAGTCGATAGACAGTGTAGGTGTCGCACATTCACAAAGCAAACCCTAAACGATCATAGAAAGGATGAAAAATGAGAAGGAAGGGACGTATTTACTAAAATCAACATTGTCTACAACTATATATTCCACACCGAGGTGCCTACACCTTGCAAACAACACAATTAAACCTACATGTGAAAGTAAGGCATCATCAGCAAGATAGTTTTCTCAGGGATTCCACTGCCTCATATCATTAAGCGCACTTGATTCTCAGATAACTTTGCCAAAAGACGATTACATTCAAATAACTGAGGCAAATTATCCACCATCTCAACTAGAGTCTCCAACCATAGGCTCTGTTACCCGCGTGGGTCCCAACTCGGCAGACGAACCCAATCTACAGTGGCCAGCCCCTCGGTGAACGACTGCATTCTCTTTTGGCAGAGCGTCATCCGTTCATCTCGCACCTTACGCCAATCGGTCGCAGCGTAGGCAGTGTTCGATGTGGTAGACGACTAGCAGGCATCCTTAGTACATGGCCTAATCACCCAAGTCTGTGCAAACTGTTAGGAGGCGCTTCTCCTAACGAAACGGCCAGGAAGCATCACGCCATATCGATCGGTCAGCCCAGTTCGGATAGTATGGTCGTGGATGGTGGTATGACTCAACTCAGCCAATCAGATTGTAGGTGTGCGGTCGAACGCCTTTGTGCCATCTGGACTCTTTTTCTCGCGTTGCCTTCTGATGTCCCTTGTAACGTGATTTGCTCTGACACCCTGACTGCCATATATGATTGTTTCATTTGATTCACTCTGTCTGTCGACTATCTATGGTAATCGTTTTGTCTTATAAATTTAGAGAATTTGTTGCCTAATTTTGACTCGCTCTTCCAGTAAACAGTGTTGCCGCGTCTCTTCTCGTTCGTGATTTGGTCAAGCGATTGCGCAAATAATCAAGGCGGTGATCTAATACAAACTTAGAGAATGAACAAAGGAACTCGGTATCCGATATCGGACTCCTGCCCTTTTTGATGCTTACTCGCTGGTGCAACCCGATGTGGGTGATCTAACGCAGACATCGGTGGTCAAACATCTGAAGACGGTTCACGTCTTCCACTATCAGTCACCAAGTTTTGCCGCCGTAAAATGATGTGTCCTTCACTGTTGCCTTATATACATGACCCTTAAACCTCAGAGGGATATCCGCCTGTCTCCAGAGGTGTCTTAGGTTAGCGAATACCGCCCCAGCCTTGGAGACACGACTCTCTATTTCCTTCCATATACCTGCGCATGCTGAGCTACCCAATCGAGAGGAAATGAGAACAGGAATCTGAGCGGCACTAGGCAATCTTAATTTGTTGGAAAAGCAACTCCTTTTTATAGAAGAACCACAATATTTACGGTTGCTATTAGGCGATAGACGTTCTCGTGTTTTGATTGTCCAGTTCCCTGCTGTGTTGTTCTATGACCTTTCATCTGGCAACTCGGTTGTTTGAAACAGATACTCATTCAACAGCAGCCCTCGCCGTTTATGATTAGTTGACGCCGGATTCATCATAATTCCGTCAGTGGCAGCTTGTACGCGAACACCGATTGACTGAACCTTCTCCAATCAAGAAACCGCTCCAGTCCAAACACATTATAAGTCGTTCCGCACATGCCTCGGCCATATCCATTTAAATCATTTGTGATGTCACTATGAATTTTCCATACTTAGATGTCCGGATATCAGTTTTGCAAGTATCGATGTCAGTTTAAGATGTCCTAAGGCGTTTCTCTGGGTTCCACTAGCGAACGTGGTCGTACGGCCAGTGTGCGCATGGGTAGACTGACAGGGATTGGTTCGCTTTTACGGATTTGGAGGACAGATTCGCCGGGAGCAAGCGGCGGAGAAGGCTAGTGGATCTGGATCTGGTTACCAAGCCGACGGGGGTGCAAAAAACAGGCACGCAGTGAGCACTGAGAGCGTGGGTGTGTTCGTACAACGTGGGAGGCACAGTGACACCACATCTGACAAACCGGTCTTCCGTCAGTGGGTAAATGAGCGACTTATCCAGAGTGGTGTAAGCTTCTACCTTCGTCACTGTACGGACGGGCGGATAGATCGGGCAAGTGCTGTCTTGTGTGCTAGTGTGGTGACCATATGAATAGCAGTTTGACAGATGCCTTTACAGCTGAAGGCAAGGTTGAAACAAACAAGTTATGCCGATCGTCTATGTAGTGTGGATCAGGCTACAAAATCCAGGGTCCAAACCAAATAGCTTGGTCACAAACAGGCTTCCCAATTGAGTCGGGTTAGTGAGCGGCCTCAATGCATCGCTGTCACCATAGCCAGACTAGGTGGAACGGAGGTGAATGCTCATTTCAGGATAACATGCTCGGCCCTATGGTCCCAGTGTCCTGGCTACCACGACCCATGCTCAGTAATACCTGACTGTTCGTGCACGTCTATGTAATCGTTTTACCGCTTCAAAGGCACTGCTGGACTAGCATGCACGGACGAGTACCAAATGAAACAGTAAAAATACGATATTTCTCTAAACAGTCGTGCTATCGCGATAGTTTTTTCATTAGATGATGCACAAGGAAAAGCTGTATTCATAAAAGAGAGAGAGATTTACAGATTACCACACGACTGATCGGAAACTAGCAATTTTTTCGTAGTATCTGAGGCACGTCATGCTGTGTTTTTGAGCTTATCGTTCCAATTTACTCGGTGCACAGCATGTACAAATATCTCCTGGAAACCTGGAAACGGCATCGATAAGCTTACCTCGGTGAGTTCTAGCATTATAGATTCGTCCATACCAAGTTGTGCGCCGCTGCTATCCGGCAAACTGAACTGGACCGAAAAGAGTGTGGTACAACATAGCTCAACGTGAACGAAGTCAGGTAGATAGACGGATGCACATGGTTGGCGGCATCCGCTCCGGATTAGCCCGTCATAATGACCGAAGCCAAAAGACGCCTGGGCCTTAATCATCACCGCAAATGGGTTGTGCTGAGACACTTGCGGTTCCACTCACACGTTACGTATCCGGTGTAAACCTTAAGGAATGAGACCAGTAGGCGTGTGAATGAGGCCTTTGTGTCCAGCCGGCCTACGCTGATTAGCCAGTTGAATGACTAGCACGAAAAAGAAATCCTTACCTCCCGGAAAATAACTAGAGAGAGACTGTAGTGACAACATCTAAACTGGGGAGAAAGATATGCAAAATCTAATACAAGAAGCATTTCAGTATACGAATGCATGTTAATGAATTCCAGAAGGGGTAAGGATGAACAACAAAATTCAGATTGGACTACGGAAAGAACAGGCAAACCATTCATCATACAATGCATCAACAGAGCTGAAGAAAAGAATGAGCAGAAGACCGCAGACACCCAAGTTTCTGAAAAGAGGAGCGGATTAGTTGCCAAACGACCATGATCTTGGTCAGTGCAATCATTAGCAGGAATAGAATGGATATACTGATATGATCTACCTGATCCTAATGTACTCGTCGTCTGTTCGCCGACGGTGCATTATGAGTACGCTGGTAACCTACTCCTCCAAGGCGGCCAGCGAATTCGCGGCCTCACATATCGTGACGCCATATAGTCATGTCACCACGGGCTATTGTAGCGAAAAAGCGTCTAATAAAGCACAATCCTTATTGTCCAACTCGTTGGTTCCCATACCACGCGCGCGCTGTTAACGCAACACACACCCGGTTTCCGCCCACACATCGTGTACACTTCTGCCTGGTTTGTGTGTGTGTGAGACCGACGCCTTTTATCAGGGAGTTGTCCACCTATCATTTCTCGTCCGTTAGTCTGATCTCGTTCGGCGATGGCTTGTCCTGTAGCCCGTATTGTCCGCTGTGGACTTTGACCGTAGCTCACGACCGCGTCAAGATACTTCACCGAGTGCTGGAATGATCGTTCCTCCGATCTAGTCATCTCTTCCATCCCACTTGCCATGTCTCGTCCGTTGGTCTGATCTCGTTGATCGACAGGTCGTCCGGTCGTCCGTGTTGTCTAAGATCCGATCGCTGTGGGCTTTCGGACGTTCCTGGCAACCGCGTTGAGGTATTCCGCCGAGGGTTGGAATATTCGCACCTCCGGTTTGATAATCCACTACAATGTGGCATCGATGCTTCCCTTGCATACCGTGCGCTTTCGCTCTCGTTCTCGGCTTCTCGTTGAACTCGCGGACTTTCGTCCAAATTGTATTCCCCCAGGTCATCAAGTCCAACGTTATTTCTTCCCAACATCTACTAGCAATGTTACAACGTAAAAGACTTGCCTGCACAACATGTTGGTATCTCGACTTTTGATCACCAGGATTTCGCTTACCCGATGTCGGTTGTGCGTATATCAACTGCTTCGGAATAGAATCATCATCCATTTTTCGAACATGGCCTAACCAACCAAGCTGATTCAGCATCGGCGGGGCTTCCATCCAGTTCATGTCCGCTCGCTGCAGTACCTTAGTGCATAGAACCATGTCCGACCATCGAATACCTAAGATGTGCTTCAGACATTGCACATGGAAGCGGCTGAGATAGCGCACGTTCCGCGGATACAATGTCCACGCTTCCCTGTCATAGATCAGTACGGACAGCACAATTGACCTGTAGACAAACAGCTTAGTACTCGACTTCAGACTGTGGTTCGTCCAAACATGTATTTTAAAACATCCGCAAGCAACACTAGCCTTCGCCACACGAGATATTAACTCGTGGTCCACGGACAGATCAGTGGTCAAGATGCTACCCGAGCGGCAAAATTTGCGCAGTTACCGACAACGTCTCCATTGGCGCGAATTTGGTGTGAAGGTGCATAGATAACACTTCTACCTGGAAAAGGCTGAGAGAAGAAAAACGTCTTACTTGTATAGATGTTTAGTCTGAACTTGGATGCCGCACACACGTGCACGCAGTCGGCCAGACGGCTAACCATACATGGAGCCAACAGCGGATACACACAAATCTAACAGAACCAAAAAGCTCACCCTCAATTTAACGCACAACCCATTCACACCGGCCAACCAACAGACGAAACATACGCGGACGCAATGAGGCTACGTGCTGATACAGATAGAAAGAGAGACACACAAACTGGATTAGACACCACAGGACCCACAGATCCGACGTGCCTTCGGTGAAGTGAAAGTATGTAACTATCCTAAACCGCCGTCAGAAACACCTACAGTACATCTACTGTACGGTCCTCGAGAAGTCAGTTTATGGACAAACACGGTACTTTTGAGGTCTGTGTTACGTCTCTTATCCTGCCACGCCCCGCCCAATTCTACTAGTACTCATTTTTGTCAACGTGATGTTCTAGTTCGTAATCAACCAATCAAAACCTATGATGCGAATGTTTTGCGTCGACCCAAACTAAACGGATATATCTTCTGTCGGGAAGAAGTAGGTCTCCAGAGAACAAAACATCTCAATCTGGACAGCATTTTTGAACAAGCTGTCCACGCCGACCTCGATAACGTCATAAGTTGCCTTCATCACGGCATTGATAAAATGATCAAATAAAACATGGTGACTGGATGTGGAGCAACATGGCTCAGTAACACGACGTCACAAAACCGAGAGGTGGCAAGCGACGCTTACAGTTTACACAGTATGGTTATAATACCTAACGTCAGAGTGCACAAATAACGCAATAAATCCAAAACAGCATGACGTGCATTAGGTACCATGGAAAAATTGTCGGTTTCCGACCAATCGTCCTAGATGGTCGGAGTTTGTATCCGGGTCCACACGTCGGGGACGATCGGTAATGCTTATTGGATCAATGGGATTGATGTCTGCATGGTGTATTCCTCTTCAGGTCTTACAGAAATGTGCGAAATTCGACCAATTTGAATCAGTGTATGGCGGATACGAAAATGGTTGCAGTATCGGGCTAGACATGGCCGAAGTTGTGTTGTAAACCGCCCTAAACGATACGTTGGTTCGTTCTCGATGTAGTGGTGACCTTGATGCAAATCAGATTCTCGCCCTGGTAGTAATTAACACGGAAATCTCGGTCCCGAAAATACCGCAACTTTCCCGCTATTTGGTTCCCAAAGTCACGTACACAGAAAATCGCTTTGTTCCGCCCCAACACGTATGCGGCAAAGACGACAAGCACAAAGTATCTATATTGCGCGTAATAACCACACATTCCCAAGACATCAAAGAGAATAGTCACCGGAAAAAGAGTTAGGATCGCAAATGAGTAGAGCGGTATAAAAAGTCTCGGCCGGTTTGAACAGTTCCGCTAACTAGGACTGAGTCAATCGTTTTTTCTCCTTTCTCACGACGGAGGCGGCTTGGGACGGTAACCTGGTGGGCGCCCTAACAATTTGAACTACGAAGAGGATGGAATTGGCCGTCGTAAATGCTTGGCGGGTGTTGGAACGACTGAGTTAGTCTCGAAATCCACAACAATCAACCGGGAAGGCAATTTCATCTGAAAATTCGGTAGCATGAATCAGGCGGTCTGTAGATTATTCGAGTTCATACGCGTTAAACACGGCGAGGTGCCTTTGAACAAGAAGTTGATTTAGGTGGTAATCAAGTATGAAAATCCGGGGCTTCGTATGGATTCGAACCGACAACGACAGCAGGTCGCCTTCAAGCGGCACGTGATCTTTCAGCTGAAGCACAAGTCTATGCCAAGGGGTCATAAATTTCACGAGGAGGCAGTCTATTCCCCGGATCATTTGGCCATCTCCATATGACACGGTGAGATGAATTGGCGATCAAACTAGATGAACCGGCTAGTGTTCTTCATTAGCCAATCAGTGTCGCTATGCTGAAAGATGATGATTATCGATGAAGAAACCACTTTGCGTCGCATCGTCATCATGCATTCAAACACAGATGTAGAATATTTTCCACAAAATACTACTGAGGAAATTCAACCTATGGATAAAACAGTAATTTGGTAATACAAGCATGAATTTCTGAACCTGCCATTAAATTTCACTGTACAGGAAGCTGGCAAAGACTGAAACAAAGAGATAATGAAAAACACTCAGTCGCTACAGGCAACAACGTTCACGGAAGGCAGTGAACCCTAACACTTTCAGTACCACCGTTTGAACAACGGATTTCGGGGTTATGCCCAATTCTCAAACTCAATACTATCAGTTCTGTCGATTTGAAAGAATGGAGGGGCTGAAGCAGTTATGTGTGATCGGTTGTAAATTATTTGCTGGATAGATGAATCAAGCTGACCCCGAAAAAGACGTATTTCCTACTATTGCTATTCGTCTCGTTCGTTAGGAATTACGGAGTGGGAAAATAAATATCCAGCATAAGGTATCGCGCGGTTTCCGAATTTGTCAGACATCTAACTTTTCCAGTGCTCTCATGTGTATATTTAACCATCTTACGTGTAAACGTAACCGAACAGACTCAATGGTACATATCGCTTTATTGGTCTTGAAGCCATTATGTAATAATGTTTTGTTGATGTGCGTCACACGAGACTTACCTATCCTGTTCTGTATGATTGAACAAATGGACTTGTGAAGTAATCTTGCGAATTCATGTTGTAATACTTTTTTAATTTCAGGCAACCGATTTGTATACTTACGTTATGTTTTTATTGTTAAGAAAGACTACCACAATTGTAATATGTAGCCGTTTGTTATGAACCTTCTACTGACTAAGCAGTAGCATCGTAGAATTTTCTATCAGACCTTGGTTCGAAGTTGGTGATCGTTATTTGCTTACGCGTTTCTCGAAGAATGTCCGATCAGCATCATATGGGATGGTGATGACCATGATGTGGTTATGTATTGTAAGTCGGTAAGAGAAACCTAATATTCCTCCTGTTTATTGAACATGTATGCATTAAGAATTGTTTGTTGAACCTTCAGAAGACATTGCCATATAGATCATTGAAAATGGACACGATTCAAAAACCATTGCATCTATTTGAGCTTAAGAAGTGAATTCCTTGAGTCACCACAAGCTGAACAGATATTCTTTCTTTCTTTGTTGTTATGGCAGTAGAAGAAGTATTGGTCAGTAATCTATTCTGTTTTCATAAAGCGTTCCAACAATTATTTCAACCTGACTGTTATGGTTGTGGCATTAAGCCGAATCAATGTGCACGAAAAACCATAGATTAATTTAAGAATTTTCCAGTTAATTAACCCATGGATTATCCACGAACCACAAATAATGTTTTCCGTTATCCTTAGAAAAGCTTGCTTACGTTCATCTACGAACAACTGTTTTCATTCTGTCACTGGTTCGCTTCGTAATATGTGCTGGCACTAACTCTTGTCCAATGTTGTGTGTGGTCATGCAACATTTTTTGTCTGTTTCATTGCGTCTGTCTGTGCGCCTCAGGTGATTTTCTGTCCCGTATTGCCCATCCGTCTCATATTGTTTGACGCCCCCTGATATGACTACGGGGGGGGTGTATGTGCATTATGACATAGTGTTCGACTTGTTCACATTGTTTTTGACACAGACAGCAGCTAGTACCTTTCTTTTCTCTCTAGCGTTTAACAACAAGTGTTAGTTTTAACAGACACAATGTAAACAACAAAATCATATGGCTGAGAATTGTTTATTTGTGTATATTTGGACGTGCCATTCTTTGATATCGTTACTGTATGCAAACCTCATAATTTGTCCTAGATTTCGGTTGAATTCAACAATTAGTGGTAACTCAGAGGCTGATGGTGTCCCTAGCAGTCGGTAACTTATACAAGAATCTTGTAACTATTTTTAATACCTCTGTGAACAAAAGCCAACATCATAACAAACATCACTTTCTTTCATAGTACTCACTTTGATTATATGTTCTTGTACACACTGACAATCACTTGATCCAAGAATACTGAGTAGTTCATCATCCGATATGAAGAAAAATCTAGGGAAAGCATTCCTTTTCGAATCCAAATAATTATTTAACGATTTCTGGCATCGTTCCAAGCCCTCACTCAGATATTGTAACTCGCTCAAACGACCACTGACCAGGCAGCAATTCTTCACTGTAGGCGACTGTGCTGTCTCATTCATTATCTGGTTATGGATAAAAATGTTTACCGAATTGGAAATATAAAATATACACGTCCGTTTCAAGGAATATTTAACGGAAATATAGTTCATGATCGTAAACAATTCTCCATCTTAGAAAAACCTATGTGTAGGTAACTGTTCTGTAGAAGATAAGTCCTGACCCTATTTAGTGTTTTGTAGTGGTTTGTGTTATAGCCAACACGAGCGGAAGAAAACATAACAACTGCCAGGTATAACTGAAAATCAAGTTAAGCAACCACCCATAAGATTAAGGGAAATAAAACTATTCTAAATAAAACCTAGAATTTGATGGTAACTAGTAAAAAATTTCAAGAGTATAAGCTGTGCTTGGGCTGAACGGCGGAAGCAGTTATCGATTCACCTCATTCGCTCAGGGGAACTCTATTGAATTGGACGTGTAGGAGGTTTGTGTGTCAGAATAGACATAGCATGACAAAAAACGGTTGTGCAAACACTTTCACAAACAAACTTAGAGACAAAGAATATAAGGTCGTAATCATGAGAAACCTTAGAATGACCCCATAATTTATTTTCTGATTAGGTCTAGACTTATCCTTACTGTGACGATATCAAGTAACGAAACAGAACTTTAAGCAATGTGAACGACTCTGTGGGTGCTGTACAGCATTCATTTGCAACATTTAGGTATTCATGACAGTAAGCCACTTTAACCTAGTCAGTTCATTTAATGCCACATTGAGGATGAACAGAATCGTTAACCTTACCAAATCGGCGTTTTAATTCAACCCACTTGGGTTGTTTTACGGCATAACTAATTGTTTCACTGACCTTTTTGAAAGCCTTGTCAATCACATCAAATTTTGCAGCTTCATCTGGTAACTGTGAACGTATGTCACCTCCGATAAATATTCCTTCTAGGTAAACCCATTTCCTCTGAACCGCAAGCCATATGTCAAGGACCTCGCTTATCACGCTCAGACTTTTCTCCCATGTTTGGACAGTAGGCAAGAAAGGACCAACAAAACGACTGGAGGCCATCGATTGCAGATTCATTGTATTGTCATCCAAGAATTGCAGGACTTCTTCTACACCACCCAATAAATAACCGCGCTTCTGGCCACCTTTTGTGTAGACGGTCATGACGAACTGAAGATTCTGCCATGTTTCCTCTATTTCCCGAACACCCTATATGATAGAACAAACGTTAAAATTTCGAAAGAATTCAACACTCAAAATGCACTAATATTAAAAACTTGAAACTAATCTCCAGTACTAAAACAGTACAATCTGGTTTGGGAGCGTCTAGTGCAAATTCTCGTTCACTCATGAGTACTAGACTATTTTCTGATAGAATATTCCTCGTAGGTAAACGGCTATAGTTTATGATTCACTGACACCAGCTCTGGTTCGCCATACTAAGGTTTGAAGTAAATTTTGCTGATCCGTTCCGGAATGTTGCTGTTATGTTTCCATAGTATTTTTCTTTAGATTATTCAAAACCACTGCAATACAATTGTTACAACGGTCCACCGGGAGTAACGTGAATCAGTCCGAAACTATTTCATTAGTGTTGTGAGCATTATTTCCTGGTTGTTCATTTTATTGATGAAAACAAATCAATACTCCTATCACACAAAGGCAAGAGGCCATAGCTACTTACGGTTGATTATCAATAACTCAATGACTGAAGATGTGACTGCAATAGTACTCACGGTGCCACGTCCATGATAAGATAGATTTGGTTGTTGTCAACTTAACTGACAACCAGACAGACAAAATATGTACACTCTGCTTTGCCTACAATTTACTGAACAGTGTCTTTCATTTGCCTACCTCCATTCATTTATCTGAACTCTATAATAACAAAATTATACATGATTTTCTTTTCCCAAAGCTATAGCCAGGTTTTAGGGTGTGACTGCTTTTCAACCAAATCAGGTGTTCAAACTTCAATGGGAACCTGTTATAACGAATGGGATTCACCCATAGACTCAGTCTAACGATCACTAACAACCAACAGTATAGTTGCCGGCGTTGGCTAATTATCACATGAAACAGTCCATGTAATACTTCGAAATGGGATACTTTTTTGAGTTGCTCCTTCAAAAAATGATCCACTACAGTACGATGATTACTCAGTTTAGAAGTGTCATTAAAACAGTTAATACTTCGTCACATGGATGTCGATATAATACTGATTCCGATATTTTCAGTCAAAGTTGCAGCACATTGCGCACACCGTTCACGATGATCTATACGCGAGTCTCCCTATTACAACGTCACCCTCAGTGTTTTTGGGCAGGTTCGCCACAACGCACCATCTCCTCGCTACGTCCTTCATTCTAAAGTTACATACGCGACTTTACTCTCACTGGCCTGCCAGAGCTAAGTCACTTCCGCCTGTCACCGACAAACTGATCGATCGAGTTTTCAACTCTCGTCTATCTACTAACTCTATGTGTTTCCCCGATAAACGGTGGTTGCACGACAGAGAGAAGGGATTATCTGCAAGTACTTCTGTCTCGGTTGGCATTATACGAACGACCGACTGAGTAGTAGTGAAACATAGCTCATATGAACTGTTGTGTAGCTGTTGTTCATGTTTGTCATCTTTATCACTTAAGATATACTTTACGGTTCTCTGAACTTGGTTAGTAGAAATACATCATATGGACATTAATTCGTTAACTGTTATTATCAAACTACCTTTGTTGTACGAATTCAGAGGCAATTCCGATAAATACGATATCTTGCGACTACACAAAAGACCCTCAAGCTGTTGATACTGTACTCGACATTGGTGCGTCGGGGCTTACGCAGCAGCCTGAATTTTTCTAGGCAAACGTGCAGAATGAGAGGCAGGAAAATCCAGACTGCATCATCGCGCCACTGAACCTACTTAGCCGCCATCCCGCCAAGAGTCTCCAGCCACCGACTCTGTGAGTCAAAAATGCCCCAGCCCGTGAAACAAATACAGTGGTTAATCTATGCTGAACGACTCCACTTCTCTACGTCAGTTCATCATCCGTCCACCTCGCATCTTAGGACAGTAGACCGCTACATTGGCAGTGAGTGCTGGGTACGACAGACGACTAACTGGCATTCTTAGTACATGGCCTAACCATCTAAGTCTGTAAATGTAAGGAGTGAACAAAAAAAACTCGGCTGACAATCATTACCAAATACCTGCTTCCTAACTTCTTCGTTGTTTACTGGTTGATGTCACCCGATGCGAGTGGTCGTACGCAGACAACAATGATCAGATGACCGAAGACAGTTCACGTCTTCAACCCTGGGCAGTCAAGTTTCGCAGCTGTAAAGTAAGACGGCCCTCACTGTCGCCTCATACACGCAACCCTTAAACCTCAGAGGAACGCCCCTCTGCCTCCAGAGGTGTCTTTGATTAGCGAATATCGCCCTATCCTTGAAGACGTGAGCTTCCATTTCATTTCCTACACCTCTGCTGCTGCTGATGCAGCCTCCAAATTACACAAACCAGTTAGCAATCCCGCACAACTTCATTATTTAACATTAGGTCTACTTAACGATGACAGTGGCACTTTGCATTTTGTAGCTGTAAAGTGCATTTCGAAATGTTTAACAGAGTGCCCAATAGCTTCTGACATTGTATGTGCTGCTTGAAACTTGTCACACAACCACACTTTATGGTAAACATAATAAAGACTAGCCACCAGATAGGAGGTCCATGTCAGCATCTTGTGAGTGTTTCAGACAGTCCTCCATTAGTTCGTTTATGACAGAAGTGAACAAAAATTGTGAAAGTGGTCGCGCCTAATGTGAGGTAAGTGGCACAATAGTAAACACGTTTGCCTCATGAACAGCGTGGCCGGAGTTCTAGTCCCGGCCGTGGTAAGGATATGCATTATTGACGAGCTCCAATGAGAGAAAAACTCGATTCTAGTGTTTCTTTTCGAAAGGGGCCGACTGGAAAGTCTATGGGAATCCAACAGCTGCGATCACTTGTGGGTGATGTACAATTTATATGAAAGACGAAAATCTCCTCGACAAGAGTGGACAGCCTTGGTGACGGCGCAAATCCTTGACTTGTGCAACTGGTGATGACAAATCATAGTCATTGAACACTTTGAAGTCCCAATCCGTAGGGCATAACAGAGAAGCAACAAAAATTCCCGTGCGTCTTTTCGTATATTGACAGGTATGGATCACGTTATTAAATTTCATAACAGAATTCACTTCATTTCTGGACCAGAACAATAGCATACACTAGTGCTGAAATATTTATTGTGAGGTGTGAAAAAAGTGACCGAAATGATGTACTCTTTCAGAAAATAACAAGTTTTGATACTGTCACTAAAGAGATACTAATCATTTCCATGAATACTTCATACAGAGTAAAGTCGAGTGCTCAGACCCGTTATGTCATCATTGTCAAACACTATGTCTTTTTTGAGTAACCAACAATGCAATGACAAGGAGCCAAGATGAGTAGAGAAATAGCTCGTAAACAACGTAATTTTCATTAGAAGGGTTTCACAAACTGTCAAATCTCGACGAGCTGGTATATGGCTTTACTAGGCATGAAGTCTGTAGTCGTATAAATTTGTTTTTTCTGTTCTATAAGTCATCCACATAATTGATATTAATGTAGAAATGGTTGGTGTCGGTGTTTACAAGAAAGAGACTAATGGTGCTCATTCCATAGGGTCGAAACTGTCATGGGAAGTGCGGTTTGTTTACACATCTCATCAATCGCTTAGTTCACCTTTTCATTTCAATATTCGATTGTACCATCTTGTGACTGTTCTGCAAGGATGATGGTGCGCCGTTCTAGATACTGATTACTCCGGTCATAACCCGCAAGATGCGTCAGTGATCTGCTTTTGTATCGTTTCTGACAGCATTTCTGGTTACTTGCCAGCACCGTCTTTTGGATTCCAAACAGGAAACTGATAGCACTTAACTGTATTGGCTACTTAATTAAAGCTAGTAGTCTACTTGGTTTTCGGCTGACAAACTATTGCAAGCATTTATTTTAAAGATAAGTTCAAGTTAAAGATCCCTGGCAATTGATCATAGTTTTTAAATTCAGACAGACCTTCCAGCCAGCCTCTTTTGATAAAAATGTACTAGGTTCGATCCATATTCACAAGCAAATTTGGTTGACGCCTCAGATATGACAGTTTGGTCGTGTCTGATGTGAGGTCAGTGGAGCAGTGGTCAACACGAGTCAAATCACGAAGGCATGGCTGGAGTTCTGATCCCTGTCGCGGCAAGAATATGCACTATTGACAAGTTCCCATAAGAATGAAATTCAAATGTCTGACGTTTCACATCCAATGCGGTTTGCTGGAAAATCTGGCTAAGTGTGAAAAGTGTGAGTAAATGTGAAATGTTTGACTGGAAATTAACCAAATTCATGATTACTCATCAGTATGGTAAAGATAACTGCCGCGTTCGAATCGCTTATATAGTCCTGATTTATGATCTAAAGTAGACAAGCATTACGTTATTAACGAATAAGCCGGCAGTGCAAAGTACGTACTCAAACTGAACATCGGTATAAGTGGAGTCGTGCTAAATGTCATTAAACCACTTCTCAGATGTTGGAGGCTGTAGGCTCATGTCTGAGAGTATTGTTCACGACAGCTATAGAGGGTCTTCTCCGTTCAGGTCGGTTCAGCAAGACGCAGATACTATGTGGTCCTTTTGTTACATATTCAACTGTCTGTCCATATGACTTTTATTATGGAAGGAAGCACATTGGTAAATGTGGGAGTGGGGTTCATCGCACACAAAAGTGAAGCTGTGTGAATAACAAGTACACAGAGAACGGCCATTATACCGCTGTTATTCACGGCGGCTTTTAGTCACCGGTTATTAATCACCATCCCGATTTTTTTGGTTACAGTATAAACTGCTCCTCTTGGTCAGCTGTTAACCACGGGAATCCATAATAGACTGAGACTAGCTGTTTGTTATCACTGTGGTATCATTCAGTTTTTGCCTGCTTGGGTTATAACTAGTTCGTAATGAAAGCGCCAATTATGCGTGCACAGCTGCACTGATTGAAGTTTCTGACTAACTCTTTACACCAGCGTCTTAGAACAGTAGGATTAGGGGGATATAAAACGGTGAAGGAGAAAAAGAACAGAATAAAAAGCTATGTCTTACCTTCTCGATACTCAGTTCTTTGATTGCAATGGCTACGATTTCGGAAATCTGATCTTGGAATCGGTACAGCTCCATGGCAAATATGCTGGCTAGTGTGAACGTTTCCGGATTGATATCGAATGATTGGCCAGTTCGCCGCATCAGTTCATTCCAGTGGCTTCGATGAAAGGAATTACATCAAAGTGATCACCAACAGTGAGGTTGCGACAGAGCTACATTTAACTCTTTGAAATACAAAGTGATTCCGTGTGAAAAGATTGTGAACCCGCGATGAACTCTGGTCACGTAGCATGAAACATGTAATGCGCGACTTTTTACACGTTCTCCAGATGATAGATAACAACTGGGTAAAGTTTGTAAAGTGACACTTAGCATCGAAATTTGTCAAGGTCCCAAGAGGCCAACATGGTGGCAGCTATCATTTCAGTGGAACGATGGATTTGGCCTGAATCTATAGGAACCGAAAATGACTATATTGATCGTAATCAAAACATGTGTATAAGGCGAGCTACATTCAGTGTAACTAAGTAGAACAAGTTTAACTGTTTGTCCATATACACTGTATGTCATGCCCTTGGAAGACTACATCTGGGCTATAGGTTGGTGGAAATACAAAAAGGTCGGACATAAATGAAATGGTTACTTGATAATATTAAGTTTATTTAAATATTCGTGCAAGTTAACTCGAAGCAAATACATCAAGAATGTAACTCCTTCCTTCATTTAGAACTTACCGGTCACGCATCGCTTCGTGTTTCAAGTTTGAGAACAGTGGCAAAGAATCGCGGAACATTCGCATTTGTTCGTTCAGAGCACGTCCACAAGGATGCATACGGACCACTTTTGGCAACTGGCGTATCTGTTTCAAAAACTTTTCGATACCCTCCTGAAGTAGTTGTATATTCAAATCTACCCACAATCGTTGTGCCCATTCTTCTCGTGCTTGCTAGTGATAGGTATACAGTTCAAGAGTATTACCACGAGTCACCTTACCTTTTGTTCTGTGTAGATAGTAAATAATTGTACCAGTCCCTGCAGCTCGTTGTGGATTTGTAAAAGTTGGGGATACGAAGAGATGGACAAATCAAATAGTGTCTCTGCTGAGGCCAGCTCCTGTCGACGTTGCTCAATCGCTTCTAACTCGTTCGAAAATTCCTAAAATACACAAGTTAGGGTATGGAACTCACGGTTATTTGTAATGTTCTGAAGAGGCCCGGAAAACTGTTTCATCGTTTATTAGATGAAAACGATTTTATAAACTTGCATGTCACTGCCAAAAAGACTGAGTTGATAAGGTGCGTAAACTTGAGTATAGTTTCAATCGGAGGTTTAGGCGTCACCCAAAGTTTCTCATAAAATATCACAGAACGATGCTGCGGATTTGATAATTTTAGTCACAAGGTCAGTCCATGATTAATTATTCGCTGTAATATGGCTTTTTCGAAGGTGCTGTGTCCAAGTTCGTAAGTGCTATATTTGAACAAGACTGAGTATTCAGTCAACAGAATCGGAAACGACACAGCATATGCCTTACTTGATTGAACCGCATACTACTTTACCGACGGCTAATCGATGGTGAGCCAGCTGCTGATATGTAGAGTTCAATATATACCTTTTATCATACCAAAACAATGAGAATAACTAGGGAGGATAGCCATTCAGAAGTATACATGGGTGTATAGGCGAGCGGACTGAATTAAAATGGTTAGTTCATAGTGTGTAGTTTGAGTCAGAGGCATGAAAGCTTTGACTTCAATGACTGGTTTTAGTAGCGCACTCTTACCCTGGTTTTAGACGACGGAAACGCCTTTGATTAGCAACAGAGTACGATAGGAGGAGTAACTGCAGCCCATGGCGCCCGTGTGTGAAATAGTTGTATTGTCATCCTAATGAGTTCATATTCGTTGTTTCTCTATTCTCTCCTTAACTCGTTTGGATCATGAATTCAGTGATGTGTGGCTGTTTCCTTAGCTGTTGCGGTTCCTTTCGCCCATAAACTGAAATCAATCGGCCGTTTTGTGGCTGGCCTGCAAACGAGCAGGCATCCACCACAGTCCAAGAAGGGGTTGAGAGAGGATTCTTCCATACAGTTGATCCGGTCTCAGTGATCACAAGCAACGTGGTGGACAGCTGTCTCGATCGAGTTGGGTTTTATTAGTACCATGTACTCTGGAGAATCGAACCCACGACCCGTGAGTAATCGGCCGATTGGAGTCCACGCACTTATCCAGAAAATTGTCCAGCACTTATCCCTCACTTATCCAGCGTGCGTGGTGCTGTTGAGACCCAACTATGTCGAAACAGCTATTTGCTACTTCGCTGGTGGTCACTGGGATCAACTGTTCGGAATGTGTGGCTGGCCAAGTATTAATGATATACTGACACCAAATGGAATAGCTAACTAGAAGCGCACACGAATGAAAAACGAAAAGTGATGTGCGCACGGAATCAGTTGCCGAACTGAACTGACGAAGAAGGACCTCCTACAGATGTGGTTGCAGAAAATACCTAGGAACCTATACATGGCCTGGTGTGAATGATCTCTGTGCAGGTGATAAACACTGATTTGGGTCAGTGCTTCTAGTGAACGTTGACACTCCCCGCTGTCTCGTAAATAGGTGATCATTCGATCGCCTTGGTAGACAATTCATCCCCGAAGTAAAGGATAACTTGGGTAGCTGGATACGTGTTCAGTCAATGCTGCCATCACAACTTTTGCCGTATGCGCCCACGTCAGAAGATCTTCGCACAAACTGTTACAATGCTTTTGAATTTACATACTAACACTTAGCGTTTGGTATGATGGTCATTTTGAGAAATCACAGTTCTCATTAGTTTTAAACTTCCGTCAACAGGGTTACCTAAGTATGTGGTGACGTAAAAGAAACACACTGTGGGTCGTTATATCATTCGAGCAGTGAGGGTGAAATATATAGCTTCAAGAAAACCAAAAGTGCGTCAGTCTAACCTGTACGCACTACTTACCTTTAGAAGGACAACGCCGGAGTCAAGGTCATCTGGCTTAGCACCTGGACCTTCTTCCAAAAACCGTCTCTCAAATTCCTCAACCACGATTGCAAATGCGTTAATTTTCTGTTTGGTCAATTTGGTGAATTTCTTTTTCACACTGCGCAAAGAATATTCTTTTAGCGTGGCCGCTTCTTGAAGGCGAATCCATGTTTGTTCAATTGCTTGCACGCTTTCCAATTCCGACACTGTCAATGGGTAGTGATGAAGTTGAAGCAAACGGTAGCGTTCTTGGACATCTTTTAGACGGAATTCAACATCCAGACTGGAAGAGCGAATATCGTGAATTGCTTGAAGAACCGCTTTTAATTCGTCCAAATTTGTTGGGTCATCGTCAAGGTCCTCAAATCGTCGCTGTCAATAAGAAATTGGATGTCAACATTACAGTTGTGTTTTGCTTCACTCGTTTAGTAGCTGAACGTTTGCCTCCACTCTACTCCAGGATGAAACACATATACGCTTTTAAGTGTGAAGCACTAACGGTCACAGAAGCAAAATAATTATATATGTAATGCTCTAGTTAATTGAAACTTAACAGGGATACTTATTTCATAATGCCTGATGTCTGCGATCCGTTTAACTAAAACTACCATCCAGGAGCAACACTCATACTATTGCAGATAAACATGTACACGTCTGGGTGAGCTGTTCATTTAAGCAGGCCTAGCAACAAAGGAGGAAGCCTAGGTGTCGTGAATTAAATTGGAGCTGAAGTCGGTGGCAGCTTAAATCGCAGTGTTCATATTTGTGATCCAGAGTAGAAGGATGGATCACCGGTAGACTTCGATGTTCAGCTACAAAGTGTATGGTAAAAATCACTTTTTTTTAGCTGAGGAAGTGATGAGCGCATTATTAACAATTACCAACTAAGTAAGGGTGAGGCTTCACGACTTCAGATTTAATCATCCATTTAATCGATCCTCTGTGTTTAGCTGGTCTCTCCTGAGAAATCTAAACTATCCTAAAGTTACTGAGTAAACATTTGCATTCTGCACCTGAGCAGAATATCGAACTAAACACCACAGTTACTGTGTACTTCATTCACACTGACTGATATGGATAGACACAGTCTACATCGGACTACCAGTTCACACTGGTTAAACTGATTACCTCGTCATAAGTGAAGTTAATAATACTGGGGACGAAGCGGATAGGAATTTCGGCTTGTAACACGAGGGACTGCTGGTTGGAACATTGTTTTGACTGATCCTCACCAATCATTTCAAACGGAAACAATACCACTAGCTGAGTGTCGATTCGAGGGAGAATAACACACAGTAATATGAAACACTACAGTCTACGACGATGCATCATGGTGGATTTTCTAATCATCGTTTTGAGTCGTCCAGTGAAACAGCACATTGCTACAAGTCAGACCATAGATACTTCGTAGTGGTCAATACGGCTGTCTCACGAAAAAGTGACGTAGTTCGAATCTCCGTCATAGCGAGGATGTGCATTACTGACGAGAATTCACAAGAGCTAAACTGCAGCTTAGTGCTTGATTTTGATAGGGGCTGACTGGAAAGACCAAGAGAACGTAAATGTTGTAGCTGGGTGTGAGTGCCATTCAATTGTTCGTAGTGAGGAACTTTCACAAAATGCTCTACGGACGTCACCCCATACTGATGACCGACCAAAAACCGCTGCTTGCAACATTTAGATAGAAGAAAGGCGTTTTTGTGCATATGGCGAACTGTCCACAAGGCTTGGCAACAATGCTCCTAGGTTTCGTTACCATCAAGTATTAATTGACAACCGTCGTCGCGCAAGCAGATGCCTTACCACGGCTGAATATTTCGTGTACCTCGGAGAAAATGGACATTGTGGCTGTGACCATTTTGGCAGATGATGATGTGAACTACTTTACATTAACAGCAATTTCGTACTTTCCGTGACTGTAATAATGTTCCAGCATCCAAGATGAGACGTAGTATTGCAGAATCTACAGCGCTATGTTCGCAACGGATGGCCTCGCGAGCGTCTTGATCGTGAGATAATGCAGTGTTTCCAGCGAAAAGATCACCTTTCTATGGTTGATTCTCACAAATTGTTTAATGAACGCATGATAGTTTTGCTTAAACTTAAGAAGGGTTCTTCAGCGTTTCACCACAGCTATTCCGGTATTCTCCGGATGAAAGTTCTGATACTCAGTTGGATGCATTGGCATCATGCAGATTCTGGCATACGAAAAGTTTGCAAGCATTGTTATGCTTTTTCTCTGATTTTCAAGTCTCCACTGAAAACTAAGTGAGAGTTGTGGCCAGTGCTCAGTAAACCGTGGACTGGTGTGCACACCGGCTTCGCCGGACCGTCGAATAGTCAAGACTTCTTACTGCTTGACGACGCACACAGCGAGTAATCAGAACCTTACCTGAGGAAAGCAGCGTCGGCAATCTCAACAGTGAGGTAACTGAATCAAATCGACTACTGTTTTACAGTACTTGAAAAAATCATTTTAGGAAATGGGAGTCAATTTACCTTCGGCGAACTCGCATACTTGTGTAAGCGGAGTGGCATCAATCAAATGCGGCTACCGACTTATCATCCACAATCAAGTGGCCAGGTCGAACGGTTTCGAAGACACCGAAAGCAAACCCTTAAAAAGGCCGAGGGAGGTTTATACTGTTAATGTCTATTAAACATTCTCTTAAATACGGTACGACTCCGAATCGACAGGATCTGGCATGGAACTCTCTGACCAATGTTGTGGTGGGGTGCAGATTGCGAACTCCGACTAATCTACTTCATCTTTTCAAGTTCCCGATGCTTAACAGGAATTTTCTGATGGAGCAGCAATTTTACAGGTGCCTTGATCACTTTCTTGAACAATTGGCCAATGACCGCGGAAGATTTGGATACGGCGCTGCAGTTAGATCAGACTGTTTGCGGAAGAGACAGACCATTTAACACACAAGGACTGTGGTCGCAAGAGCTATTGTACAAAGCCAAGGATAGAGAGACACCAGCGAAACGGAACGTTGTGGTTAAACAGAAGCACACTTCCTAGTGTCTGTTCCTGTGGAACAAGCTACATAGGCTGCACAACAAGGCGACTATCTGAACGCATGCGGGAACATTATCCTGCACGGCTAGCTAAAGGATCGATAAGGGCTTGCTCATCGGCGGTCGTTGCACCCTTGGTTGAATCGAATCATCTGATCAACCCGGCCGATTCGTTCAAACCGATCTATCGAGTCTGTGGAATGCAATCGAAATGGGCCACAGGTCGTTTACTAGCCATCGCAGGAGCTATCGCAATTCGCTTACACTCACTCCCGTTATGCTCACAAAAACATCTGGTCAAAACATGGCCATGTATCAATAGCCCGGATCGATCTGTTACGTTGGAGTACCGACCTGCCAAAAACTGTATGAGTCTGACTAACATGATAGTAGTGATTACCATCCCTCACCCTATTTATGTACTACTGCAGTCGAACTCATATAAATGTGTTTTATTTAGTCTGATGATGAAACACTGAAAACAAGGTTGTTTGCTACGCTCTTCTTTTCATAGCCAAACCGGGCATATTCACTGTACTGAATAAAGGAAAGTTTATCGAGCAACGTCGTTTGATCTAAGGTTACGGTTTCATTTGCGAGATTTTGTAAACTTACAAGTAAGACCGAACGTCAGCTGTTTGAAATGCAGCTAAGCTATTTCGGTCCACATTTCTTGAGGCTTATTCTGTGTCGCGTGAATAGTTACGTATTGTTCCAGTTAGCCGATCAACTTGCGGATGTGTGACCAAATCCCTGCACGGTTCAAGTCTATCCGAATTGTATTCCCCCATAAACTGATTATTCTAACACTGGCTAGTCGTTATGTCTGACTCGCCCCTGTCCGGACCACTTTGTATGTTTTTTTTTGCCAGCAATATACACTCAGTCTCTGTGGTCTGTTCTGACTCGTTCCAAATAAAATTTGATATTCATACCTTCTCATCATCGGGTTAGAAATCAAGTCGTAATGTCGAGTGCATAGTTGCAGCCATTGAATCACTGGATCGTCAAGCTAAATTTCTGAGGCAAGAAAAACAAAATAAGGATCCGTAATCCCAAAGTTTAGGACAGGACATCAGTAATGAAACAGGTGCAACAGTAGAGGTGCGTTATAACGAAAGCATTTTCAACGAATAGGTCAACATAACGAAGAAGGTGCTAGGACGCGAGGCATTTCTTTAATACAGCGTGAGTGTCGGCATTTATTACAGCTAGCACCGTTTTGGCGAAGGTTCCATCATAGTGAACAGGTATAGTATCTACACACATGCGTTCGCTGCAGCGAAATATAGACGTGAACCACGGCTCAACACCTCAGGCTACCATCATGCGCTCATTCTATTCAGTGTGATTTGACAAGAAGAGAGGCGATGTTTTTAAAGCGCAAAGAATAACCGAGTCAGTGAAAACAGTGCTGGTAGTTCAGATCACTTTAAAATAGTCTCCGGATAAACGTTTTTCAGCCATGTTCGGTTCGATAAGCTATATTGCAATGATGATTTGTCTCACTTAATAAATGCAGTGCGGACACACACTAAGGGGTCGTTGGGATAGCCTTCTGTACCATGAACTCCACATTGAACAAATCACCTAACTTATTCAATACGGTGCACATGAGTCCGTACATGGACAGTCAGTATGAATGAGTAGTCCACTGAATCAGTTGCAAAATTCCAAGGAGTGAACGATGCTATCTACAGCTTCATCTCAAGTTGTTTCATAATGTGGACTGCCTAATTTGAAAAGCAACAGCGAGAGATGAATTCTTTGGTTTTGGTCACAAAAATTGTTATCATCAGTCGGACAGACAACGACGACAGCAAGTGGCAAATCAGACTTCTATACAACATTATGGTGAGCATCATGTAAACAAGTGTTTACCCTCAGGATAGCCAAATATGTTCATATGTATGCGTACAAAGCGAACCCCGTAACAAACCACACACAAAAAAAGTGGCTATATGCGCATTAGACTAACGCGGTGTCGTGTGGAAAAAGTCACGAGATTTGTTGGTATTTGATTGATTTTATGTACGGCTAATTACTGCGAAATAACCGTTAGAATAAGTAACGTTAGTTGTGGCCCCACAGCCTTTGTTCTAAAAGCACTTTGACGTATGTGCACACAGATGCACGAATAGATGCAACTTACATGAAACTCTTCTCGTAGATCGGCGAGTAACTCTTGACCAGCGATATATAACTGGTTAGCATAGGTGTGTGTCCATTTACGACTGTGCTCGTTTATATTGTGCATCAGTTGCTTGAGGCGCAGTTGAATACAGCCCACCACGCGTTCACTCGGAATGTCACACAAGTCGGCCAGTTTGTTCTCAAATTCTAAAATTTTCTCATGAACCTCGATTGTACTGCGACCCTTGCTCATCCAGCGTTCTACATGAGCTTGCTAAAGACAGAAGGATACAATGGCACTAGAGTACATTTATTGGAAAATATGATGCTTTGTGTGTGATTTTAACCCACTCGAAACGAGTGAATAGGGAAGATAAAACCTTTGAAAAATCAAAACAAATTCACTAATTCAAGTCAGGTCAAGCGAAAAACAAATTTACTGTACCTAGCAAGTACTCTTTTGACCGTTTGAGCTCATCTACTATTCACAACGCCTTCGTCTACGTACGAATAAGAAACAGAACAAAAAGCTGTGAGAGAAAATAAACGCACATGAACAACACCATTATTATCGACAGTAGCGCATCCTTGATTGGTGCGTCTATTCAGGTTTTTAATTAAAACGAAACTAAGTTTGAGATAAAGTGATGAGAAGGATTGAGACTTATTTTCTACCTAAACTCAGAGAGTCAACATCGGCCCGCCTATAACTTACCAATAAGCGACTGAGTTGAAAGTGAGTGTAAGTTGTATTTGCAGGACAACCGCTTTCATGGCTCCGCTTCTCTAGTTGCAATTACCTTACAGCTAAATCATTTAAACCCTAACAACACTCATCCCGCTGAATCCGAATAGTCGCCATAGTCCAGAGGCCGTGTCGGCTAGAAGGAAATAAATCTGGAATATAAACACGACCTATTAAGTACTGATACAATTGAACTTCGTAGAGTATGTTCTGTTCACCTTCAAAATGATTGTACAACGGGAACATCGACAAAATAGGATTTCGTGCAACTTCTGTGGGATACGCTGTTTTTCTGAAACTTATTCATGGAAGGAAACGTTACGGATAGCCAGATTTCCTCATTCGAACAAGAATAGAACTTCCACCAAAGGTCCAGACAAATGCTTGAAACAACGATGTACCATACTGATAGGACTGAACTTAAAATATTTCCTGCGATATCTGAAAAGTTGTATGCATATAAAGGCTGAAGCCCGCGCGACTCACATAGTCGATGGCTTGAAACGTTAGGTAAGATGGCTGCTAACCGAGCTCAGTGAAGTTAATGTTGTCGTCGTTTGGCTGAGTTGTCTGTGAACTGAGTGCACTTAATGACGCAGAGCAGTGAAAGTCGTAAGGAAGCTGTCTTGCTGATGACGCCTCACTTTCACTTAGAGTTCGGTTGTTTGTTTGCAAAATGTAGGCATCTTGATGTTGTATGTTTGAATATAGACGTAGCTATTTTTAGTGACTAGTTCCCCTCCCCTTTTTTTCTTCTCTCTTCCTATACAGGGTTTGCTTTTTATTCTTCTTCATGGTTGTGTGGCAGTTAAGCATCAGTGTGAACCACTGGTGTATTGCTATCTATGATGAGGATGAGTGTAAACTGCTAAAATTTTACTATCTGTGACGATGACGATGATTGGCAGATAGTTTATACAATAAGCAGTCTACATATACTGTAAGAGATTGCGGTTCCTTCTGGTAACAAAGAAAATAAATAAATCAAAGTTGCCACATGAAATACTGACGGGTTTTGGGGGCACGATGGACCGAAACAGAATGTAAAGAGTTGGTCACTGTTTGTAAAAGTACGGAAGGTCAGTATTTGAATGATCTGCTTGAGTAATACTTCACCTACAATGAATCACATGCTACAGCTTCCATCAGTTTCTTCGTACTTATCAGTAAAGGAGTGTGTTCAGAGGACGTATGCCGTGCATACTTGTCTGCACCGTTATGTAACTGCAAACAGTACCAAGTTAAGCCGACAGAAAATATTCAGGCTCAGTTTTAATTCTAGCGTCTTTTGGATTTGATTCAAGCTTATCGTCAGCCGGATTGACGTGTTTGAGTTGTAACTCAGACGATAAAAATACATACCACTCAAAGCGAATGTCTTGTTCGACGAATTGTATCTATACCAATATTGAATTCATTGGCATGAACATGGGTGTTGTCCGATTGAGTTGTCTGTGAAATAGGGACAACTAACTTTGTGGGACAAAGAAACTGGTCAACTAGCCAATTCAATCGTAATCCCGTGGCAATCGAGTTGTTTGCTTGGCGTGTGTGAACAGCTGGATGCTGGTTGTTTGTATTTGTGCATAAACGTTTCTAAGAGTTAAGGGTCACCCCTTCCAATTCTAGGGGATTCACATAGTTGAGTATCAAAGGTAATCACTGCCGAATAATGATGGTGAGAATGGTGACATTACACACATTAAATATGTACAGTCAGTGGACTAGAATTCTGACTCATAAACGCGAGCGCGCGCGTAGCATGGGAACTAGCGTGTTGGACAATATTGTGTTTTATTGGACGCCTTTTCGCTTCACTGTCCTCTCCGGGGTTGCGCTTCGTAACTGATGCAATCAACATGGAGCCACTTATACGCGGTCTTGCAACTGACTCCATTTAGGCGAGCTACCATGTGCCAATCATCGCCTCTTTCGAAAGCTTCAATAATGCGTCTGCGCTGCTGTACTTGCGTCTGTCACACATGGCTTATTTCGAAATTAAAACATGTTACGCAGCCACTTGATTGCACGCGTGTTGTAGGTCACAGGATGATTGGCGACATTCATTAGTTTGTGCTCTTTGCCTCCTCTGGGCTGGACTCTGTACCCCGACTGGACGACATGACGGCCTTCACAACTCATGTGTTCCCTCGAACATCGCCCTATCGCGGCAGCCAATGTGTGCAGTCGCAATTAAAAAGCCAGCAAAATATGAGTCCACTAGACCAATCACAAACCACTTCCACGGCCTGAAAATACAATGAAGAAATTCTACTGCACTAAAACGAAAGGCTTTTACACGAAAGATGCATTCTTTTGCCTAAATGAGAAACCAGTATGGGAAAAGGTAGTGTTTTCGGAAAGCGACTGAATGAAACGCCTACCGGCATGCGGCAGCTGTGGTCAGTTGTGGATGATGTTCACTTCATACCAACAAACAATAGGCAGATTAAATTGCTGACAAGCGCGGTAGCTGGATAGTGTTCAGTACGGTGATTAGTACGCATCCTATGACAAAATTACCTGACCAGCTCTCATTAATAAGTGGATACAAATCATTTTCAAAACAAACGAACGAAAGCTAATTGGATGCTGTAGACTTTCGAAGTCGTGTTTGCAAAATTGCACGCATCCCCCTTGATACGAAATTGCGACTGACAATGCAAAATAGGATATTGTGAAACACAGATGCATTCAAATCGCATGGGTCAGGTCACATATATTTGTAAACGGATCAAGACCAGATCGAACACTGTGTGTTGTCCTTCCCAAAGCGGAAGTTTACACTGGGTTCTGTTTAACAGTAGAGATAACTGTCGTTTGCGTGAGGCCTTTTCAAGTTGATAAATTGATAAGTAACCAGTGACCTGGTTGATCTAAACTGACCACAACTCACGTTTGCTAACAGCCACAGCGTTTAACTACGCTTTTTACTTAATCTTCTTTAGATGAGACTCAACTGTGAAAAGTCAGGGCTTCGGCTGGATTCGAACTAGCGACAGAAACAAGAAAATTGAGTTATGTACCTGGTCGAGTTCGTCCGTAGTTCATATCCTTGTTCTAACAAGAGAAAAACTTGAGTGTAGTGGTTCCGTTTAAAAAAGGATTGTCCGAATAGCCCATATACTTGTGAAGGTTACTATTTACTTTGTGTGGTATTTTTTTTACAGTGGATCTCATAAGATATCAGACTGCGAATATGGAAAGAATACAATCGATCACAGTGACTTGCACCAAAGTAAGAAATGAGTAATGTTCAGGCTAGCTGTCTATCACATTCACAAGATTTCTCATTGTTGATCAGAATGTAACTAACCTTGTTTAAAATGAATTTGCTCTTGTGTTTTCGCCAGCTGTCTTGATATCGTTTCACCTTGTCCACAATAACCGTATAAGCTTTCGCAATCTGGTTTACCAGATCAGCCACTTCGGAAGATCTGGCAATCTCTTCATAGAAACTGAATCGATACAATTCATCCGAACCTTCGACTTTCACACCAGGTGAGATCTTACATGTACCGCGACACCATCGAAGAAAGACGCGTGTTGCCTCGACAGCATCACGAAGTTCCTGCAGAACACAGTAGCGACTTGTTTGACTACATCTAGTGCATATATCGCTGATGAACTGATCGAGCCGAGACGATTTCAACAAATTATCTTATACCGTCATTCTAACGCAAACATGTGCCTCAAATGATAAGGATGAATTTATTCTCACAATATCAAAAGAATGATTATATTCCACTTCGTGGTTTTATAAAAGCAAATTGCCTGTTTGATTATATTCTTTTCCATATACTGTATGTTTTCAGTCAAATCATTTATAGGCCTAACGTACCATTTCTATGGCTAACAATACTGATTTGACAACAACCATCACCACAACTACCATCATTAACGGCAGCAGCAGCGCCAACAACGACAACAACAATGATAGCATCAATAAGAACATCGGATGTAGAAGGTAGCTGAGCGAACATTTTTTTCGAGTCATTTAAGGAACACCTCGTAGCATCATGACAATTAAGTGGATAAAATCAGGGGTGGTTTTTCAAGGAAAGTTACACAGTTTTGGACGGTGGGGTAACTAGAGTTGTCTAGAGGTTAACGGGCAGCCAGGGTCGCTGTGAGGCATGAACGAATGTTTCTGAGCACACGGTACCAGATTACACAACTGAATTCCGATCACTTCCGAGAAAGTCATGATGGGAACGTTAACTCTTTCGGATTGACGAAGGGGTAAACGGTAAATAGGTTGGACGAGGCGCGTCAAAATTTCACCCGAGTTGACTTCCACTACCCAAATGGTCAGTTAGGTGTACAACACCACCAACCACACGGAATCAGAACACGAAACTTGAGAGCGTCCACCGTTTTACACAAGTCAGTTCAGGATCTGAAGACAAAAATCTATTGATCCAACGCGTCCAAACTGCCCACGGCTGGTGACTGTCAAAAACCGATTGGATAAAAGTACGTCGACCAACTGGAACAATGGAAACTTGGCCTAGGTCTTATGTGCAGTCTACAGTGAATTACCTTGTCGGGTTGACTAGATGTAGTGGATCAGCGTTTTGTTCGACACAAATCCCAAACACCTTTCAACCTAAACTACAGTGACAAAACTTTCTCAGTCCTGAAAAAATTGAATCTAGATGTCTTCACAGAAAACGATGCGCGCCCATTCGTAACCAATCCAACAGATTGTGTACCTGAATCACAAGTCGATATAATTCAGCCGGTTGCGGATTGCCGACCACATCAGTACCAGCTAACATGAGGTCCACTGCGAAAAGCGGTTGTGATGACTGTTGAATTCGTTGTAAATACTGTTGGAAGTTTTTGACAACCATCTAGAAAAAACAAACAGCAAATGTGCTAATTAACCACAGTAACACTTCATTGAAATTTTGAAGTCAACAACAAGAAATGAAGCTGTTCTTAGTGGCGTTCTAAAAGTCGATAAATCCGATGCGAATAAGAATATGGTTTTGGACAATTACTTTGAAGATCAAACAAATTAAAAAAATATTTATATTATATACAATAATGGAGTAAAGTATTGCGTTACTAAAGAAAATCCAGAGGTGAAGCGTGACAAGCGTCAGACAATGCTATATACACCGTACGAAACGGTTTAAGAAGACTGACTGAGGACTCACAATTTGCCCCCTGGATTCAGTCAGCAACCCATTGTGACTTACTAAATCCGCTAGTTCATTTGAAGAAGTGGGCTGCGTACAGGAGTTCCCGAATAGTAACGAGAGAATTCATCAACCATTACGCCCACTCACATCTGGTACTAATGAGTAGTCACGTAATGTTTGCTAAATTTTACCGATGTTAATGATGAGATTGCTTAACTTTGAAGTGGTATTTCAGGCGTATATGTGTACAGTACAGAGGTTATCAGGGAAAGTCATTCACTATACACTTCATAGTTTAAATTTCTCTATATTTTTGGGATATCATATAACTGCGGCGTAACTGAGCCAGTGGATTGTAAACACTTGTACTGTTTTTAATTAATTACTCCATGCATCAGAAATGTTTGTATTGAATTGTAGTTTTGTTTCTTCGCCAAATTATTAGTGGCTGTTGTAGAACCCGTTTGAAACTTTGAATGATTATTAAACAAAATATCAAACGTTTTGGTGTAACAACACCTATAAGAACCACACCAGAAACTCTATCCAATTTGAGAGTACCTATATCACAAATGACATGAAGATGGCTAGTCGGTATGATTGTGTTATTAAGTTAGGAACGCGGATTGGCATTCAAACACAGAAACACACAAGTATTAAAACAAATGTAATGATGACAGGATATTTCTGTTTAATTTTTTTAATACAAAGGTTTACGATGAAAAGACTGAAACTTACCGTGAACGCTTCAACGAAGCCATATTGGATTGGCTCATGAAAGATTGTGGAGAATTATTGAATTGTATGAGTCTATAACCCATGTTGCCGAAGAAGGGTCCCTGACTGATCAAGTAAAATTCCTCAAATTCTCTCAAAGTGTCATTCACCAAACAAAAACTCAAATCGTTGAACAACTCCGGCGATCAGTTCGTGAATCAAAACCAGAGATAAAATGTTTATCCAATTCAAACAACTATGTGTAAAACATTTCTTCAGTAGCTCTAATCAGAACACGTCTCTAGAATCCCACGGACAAATGTCAGCAAAGTTTTCGTAGATAACGAATTTTAAAATCTGTTCAACCAATTTTATAAGTTAACGCATATATCGACCGATAATGAAGTATAAGTGAAGAGCATATTTTAGAAGAGATCCATTTGAGAAAAGTCTAGACTCCGGCTGGATTCGAACCAGCGACAGAGACAACATGCCCAAACACAGTACATGCTCTACCAACTGATCTACGAAGGCACGCCGGAAGCTCAGAAATAGTTCGAATCCATCCGAAGTCCAGATTTTTCGCAAATAGACCTCTTCTAAATGATGAAATCTGCCAAGCTACTTATCAGTAATTCAGTGTCATTGCTCATCGGCGGCGTTGGTGGATTCCAGCGTGAACTGATCGAGAAATCCTGGTTGGGCAGTCAATCGACTGGATCATTTGTTAGATTCCATATGACACAGTTGGTTGGGTGGGTAACTAGGTCCAACTGTGAACAAGTCTGAGCTTCTGGCGTGGCTTCACAGCTCAGCTGGTAGAGCATTTGCTACGTTTGAGCATGTTGTTTCTGTCGTTGGTGCGAATCCAGCTGAAGTCCAGATTTTTCGCAAATGGATTTCCTCTAAATTATCGAATCTGCCAAACTACTCATCAGTAATTAAAAGCACATTTGTTAGCACTGTTCATCACTACGTTTATGCCGCGACTCACTGTAGATCGTTATAGATTTATAAACGTTTTCAACTCCGAAAGGACTAAAATTTGGTAATTATAGAATTATTCTCAAACAGCATAGAAGTTCTAGTGCGATTATATCGGAACTCTAGACATTATATTTGCAGACTATTCGAACGTTCATCCGAGCCCTACAGCAAACAGTAATCTCTTCTTTGTTTCACAAATACCCAAATATGCTGGTTTTCTCAAAAACGTTGTTTTTACGTGCTCCTGTTCTAGGTGTGTTATACTAACTTTTTGGACGTTTGTGATAAACCTCTGGTTTAACTCTGCTAAAACTTGCCAGGGCTCTCAGCGCTAGTACGGGTGTTGACAAATTAGTCATGCAGTTGTTAAGAGCTCGATCAATGTTATGAGGAGATCTGAATTATGAGATTTTACAGAGACCTGGCTTAGGAAGTAAAGAGCCAAACTTAGTCTTTTCGTAGACACATTGTAAACCAACGTATTGTTAGTTGGTAACCTCCGTATTGTATACAATAAAAGACTTTAACGGATGATCTGTGGATGCTGATGAAGACAGATATTCAAGAAGATGTATCATCTAACCGACTTTTGGAATTCACTTCAATTCAAAACATGGGAAGCTGCCTAAAATAAAAAGTTTGGCAATAAACTTGTTGATAGAATATGGTAAATAACCACATCTGGCAATGTAAATAATCAAATAAAACAGTTCGAAAGAGAGTATGGTTCCACGAAATGCCTGAGACACACAAGATGGTCATAGTAAATGGAGAAGCATCGAAAAGCCGATTGAAGAATAATCAAACTTAATAAATGTATGTCGAAAATGTATACCATTTTGTCACCTTTCATTGGTCAATACGTTCATCTTTGTGTAAGATGAAAGAAAACAGTCATAGCAATATTGAACTAATCAGCAAACTTGAACTGTCTTAGCATTTTCCAAAGGAGAGGTGTTTAACTGCCAGTAGTGTGGTGTCGGAAGATATAAACTTCAAATTTTGTAGATTCAACTGCTCAGTTAAAAAGGTGATTTTGATAATATCAAAGTTTATGATCATACGTTTTTGGTTGTAAGTCGCCAGATTGAAAATAAGCGCAATTTTACTTATTTCAAATTTATAAAATGTCGGTTGCAATGCAGGATACAACGATGCGTCAGAATATGCTATTAGACGAAGCTTACATTGTATACTTCATCGAACAGACGCTTCTCCCAATAAGCGTAGTAAGGTACCATGGCTGTTTGTGCACCGGAACTCGTGTGAGTGACGACGCCCTCCAGTTTGACCAGCAGCTGACTAATCGAGCGATGTTGCATACCCAGCTCCACAAACAGTTTCTGACGTTCTATAGCACTTTGTGCGAAATACTCCTAAATAAGGAAAACAGTAGTAACTGTATGAATACATATATAATGTTAACCTCATCTTTATCATCATTAACAAAGACCGGAATATTCAGTGGCTGAAGGCTATTATTCAATTAACATACAAGCATGAAGAAAACAGCAAGCCCTGTCCAGTAATTTAACTGTTAAAAACAACTCAAAACATTCAACATCAAGGCGTCCATATCTTGAAAACAAACAACGGAACTATGAATGAAGGTAAGCCGTCGTCAGCAAGAAAGATTACTTACGACTGTCACTCACCACGTCAGTAAGCGCACTTACTTCACAGAAAACTCTGTCAAACGACAGCATCGAGTCAGAGTAGCCATCATTTTCCTTAAAGTCTTTAGCTACCGACTCCATGAACCACGCAAGACCTAACCAGGTAGACACAGCTGACCTCATACACGCTTCAAAAGCGTTTGGGAAGCGATCAATCAAATATTTTGAAGAACTCCTGGTTGCTTACCAGAAGCTTAGGTTTATTCTGTCCAAAGCGTTCAAATGATTTCAAGATACTATAACCAAACTTCAATATCACATTTACATTGCATTATGTTTTTAAGATGTTCTAAATATTTCGCCACCTAATGTATGTTATACACGGGGACAGAAATATGGTACTAATCTGTAGACATGATTTCCTAGGAAATATGGTGGGACATTTTTTATACTCTGTCACTTGAATTCATTAGTGGTCAAAAACCGTAGAAACATTTTCCCACGAGTTTACAATTATCATTCTGGTAACATGTGAGCCAAGAACTGTGGCGATAAGACTATCAAAACCTTTCGAATTGTGATTCTTCAGATGAAGTTAGCAAAATCTATTTCCTTCGTTCGATTTCAAAACATCGTGCCAAATTAATCCTGTCAAGCGATCTACAAATAGCGCAGTTCGTACTAGTCCAGTTTAATTTCCAGGCATCAGTTACTCTATCTGAAGGGCTATAAACTCTAACATTTGCACAGATTTGTAGAACCAGTTATATTCAGGAACAGACAAGTGTGGTTATTATCCGGATTGCACAAAAACACCTTTGAACCTTGAACCTAGTCGCATTTTATTGCGTATGGTTTAAATATTATTGAATTGTGTTGTTAACCGATGACAGCACGGTAAATTCGTGACGCAGAGTTCTAGTAGAACTTTCTTTTATGTGCTGAATTCCAATTTTATTCAAGACTAATAGTATGGTAATCGAAAAGCAGCCAAAAAAAACCCGTTAGCTTGTCACTGAAATTGTGACCGAAGGATAATCTATTCCTTTGGAAGTGATCGCATACAACTGGTTCGTCTCTATTTCTCTAAGTCCGGGAGTAATCGTCACAACACACAACTGGAGTGATCAGGAAAATATCGCATTGAGTCAACTGTGAAATCCGCTGAATTTCATGGCGATTGAGAAAAATGCCGTCCTCTTTTTTCGAATAGACAACGAACGAGTTTCATGAAGTTTTCGTTGTATAATTCGTGTAACATCACAAAGCTCAAGTGTTGACTTGAATTCTGAAACGCTAAAGACGTTGTCAGGTGGCTGATAGAATGATTATGTGCTGATCTCATATGGAAAACTGGGTCAGGGTTACCGGTTCACTGACATCAGTTAGACTGAAGACAGTCGACAATCATTGTCCTTAAGGTACTTACTTCATTTTATTTCACTCAGAAAACTTAGTATATTCCGTGAAGCAAATACCATCTGTTTACAGTTACTGATTAGAATATATTATAATCCTCATCCTCAAACCTACATTACAACACCAATTTAGTCCGTGTTTAGAATCGTCACGTAGAGGTACTCTGAAAGGAAATCTAACAGCAACCCGTCCGCGTTACGAGCAGAAACTCTTATCCGCTAGACCATTCGAACACCGCTGGCAAGGGGTATATACCTAAAGTTAGTGTGTAGTCAGTTCACGTTCTGCTAGGGTGGCTGAACACAGTTAACCGTTGATGGCCAGTTTGAAATCCGAGATGGATCATGTCAGTCCACTTCAACGGTGTGTAAGAAACAATACATAATTTTATCCAGAAGCGCTTTGTTAACATGTGATGTACAGATGAGTTCGATATATGGATTTAATGTTTATTGGACAGCGCGTGAGGCGGCATTTCCTGGGGACGATGGTTGACCATGAATTCAAGTAATACGAATCAACAGACTTTGATTCCAGATATACTGACGAGATAGTCAGTGCGATGATAGTAAAAAGCAGCAAAATGTCCAGCTAAGCTATAATTCATTTATCGTCTGTCACATACACGTTCACGAAGTTCTAGGACAATACCTTTTGAAATCACTTGCATGATTTGCTTATTTATCAGTTCGAGAACCATTGCACTTAACATGAGATCGGTGAGGATATAAACCCATGGAAAATTTCAAAGTCGAAAACCTGAACCACTTTGTGCGTTGTTAATTCCTTCAGTAAATTGAGATACCATAACTTCATACAAATGTTCTAACTGAACAATGAAAAGAAATGCGTAAGCTATCATACTGGGCAACTGTGGTACAGCACATTACTAACGAATGAATCTGCTCCCTTTTGGTCGACATATTGTCCTACACGACTTATAGTCGTTGAAAGAGGTACTGTAATGAAGAACTGCATACAAAAACTTACAGTTAGCGCGATTGAGCAGCAAGGTAAGCTATGCACCCAGGACGATGAATGTGTTAGGCAACCGTTAACAGGTCACAGCATCACGTTAGGATTATCATTAACTGAGTGTCCATAAAAATGCTTTGATAACAGCTGTGTAAATTAGAAAGTTAGCTCGCGTTGAGATGGTGATCATGTAGGAGTACATAGATGCGAACAAATGCAAGTAATCTGCATTCATGTTAGATGCAAGTGACCGTTGTTCATGTTTATCACACTTTTTCAAATAGTCGAACTGTATCATTCCAGTATTTTCGTTCGTTTTCATCTTGGTCTGACCGGAGGGAATGTAGTGTTTTATTGGTGCATGTAAAGGTTCAGTTTATCACTTACAAATGAGCATTAGCGCACGGTTACTCTAAGTGATTTAGATCGGTTACTGAAACTGAAGGTAGCGGTCTCTTCACATGGTCATTATGAGTGTTTCCAAATATAGTAGCTTAAATAACACTGTTGATAATTAATACTTCCAATACAGGTCTACTACTGTTAGACCTAAATTAGTGGTTACGGATTCACAACCTTCACAATCAAAACCGTACTCCACGAACAGTTTTATCCTTGATCGGGCTCAATAAATGGGCTGTTCTACAAGAGGTACGAACCCGGTAATCCTCTACGTTACAAGCCCGAGCTCTTATCCGTACTGTCACCGGTCCTAGGAACATTGCCCCCGAAGGAGCGATCAATAGGATTCACACGTAAGTCTTTCACACAAAGAAAAAACTTTATCCAGAGTGTTGGATTAATAGGGAATTTTACCATCACCGATGCCGGTATAAACTCCCGGTCTAAGTTAGATTTACATTGCCTAGATGTGAACAAGTTACTCGTCGATAGACTAGAAGTACTGATGGTACATGAGGTTGTATTCAACTTTTGATGAGCAGAGTGACTGTCATGTGGGTTGGAGCTACATTGACATGTGGAAACTGTGGCTGGAGATGTAAGAGAAGAGGCAGGCAAAACTGGTTTGTTTGTGTGAATGATACCATTATCTGATTGGAATTTATGGGAAATGAGAACAGGAAACAGAGTGGACAGTGAAACCTGCAAAGGAGCTACCTTGCAAATGCCAAGATACTGTGGTATTAGTCGTTGATGAGATATCAGCGAGGATTGTGAAGGCACGAGTTGCTTTTGCCAAACTGCTTCATCTGTGGCGTCGAAAAGACGTTCGGTTGTCGATGAAGCGAAGGGTATATAATGCCTGTGTGCGTTCCATTTTGCCTTATGGTTCGGAAACCTGGCCTGTTCACAAAGAAGATATCAACGGGCATGCTGTGTTTGACCATCGTTGTCTCCGCCAAGTGGCCCATATTAAGTGGACTGATCGCGTGATCAATATGGCAGTTCGTCGGCGCGTATTCCGGAATGCTCGGGATGCGCGATCTATTGGTCAACTAATTACGTTGCACAGCTTTCGATGATTGGGTCACGTACTCCGTATGTCATCTGATCGTTTACCGTAACGGGCATTATATGCTCAGGCCATCAACAGTTGGGTAAAACCGCGTGATGATCAGCCAACCAGGTGGCCACGAAATATGAAGACCTTGACTGCTCCATTGAGCAAAGTGGGTACGTGTCACCTGCCTGGATAGGGTTCTCGTGATCATTTAAACCGTTGGTTAGAGACGCCATCCGAGATGGCAATGTGTCGCAGTCAATGGCGTACCTATGTCCATACCATTTCTAATTCTTCCGCTTAGTCTTCTTTTACTAATGTTTAACCTCCTTGGTAGCGTTTTCTTCTAGGATATTCCACGTCACTGTTGAGGTGAGCGGTGGCCCGAGCCACAGTACCTTTTGTTCAGGCTCATGGCTGTGATGATGATGGTATTCAACCTGCTTGCTTTTATTTACGAGATGCGGGCATCTTGATGCCGCAAAGTTAGCCTCTGACAAGGTGGTTTCATTTCTAACCGTCAGGGCATTATTAACAACTAGTTACTTACGTTTGTTAGTAGTGAGGTTAAGGATGAAATTTCATCATGATAATGGTATTCCTTCTTAGTTTTCGAAGTGATCAACAATATTCTAAGTGACAGTCACACGCTCTTCCACTTAGAAGAGGTTAAAAAAAAGTTTTTTTTTCACAAGATTCCTGACAACAGTTATTGACTTCTTCTCTTAGTGTTAAGGTGAACTATTCGGACAGCGGGTAAGTTAATCGCAAGCTGACCTCCTACCATATTACTGCCGTCTATTCCAGGTGGTGAGTACAGGATTAACTAAAAAGGCTGGTAATTGTCTTGACGCAAGCCAAGTGTAATATTGAATAACTTTTTCCTCTAATATGTTGAGAGATCACAGGTTACTAGTGATAGTATGTGATACTTATCGATGTTGTCTGACATTTTTTTTTAGAAATAGGCGTCCAGTGTTCTTCTTTTGCTGCGGCGAATGGCGGCTCAGATCACAGCACTATTCCATCATGTCGAACAGCAACTTAGCGGCTATGTAGTTGTATTCATTCGAGCATCATTTCAATTAAAAAAGCTTCGTGGTGGTTGCATACAATTCGTTTAGGGTCAGGATTATTGCATCAACCCGCAAACTGTAACTAAATACCGCGCGACCAGGAAGTTGCACTGAGCTAGCTTAGTTTCGTACAACACAAACACTTGTGACCTCACCGTTAAGGCTACATGACATAGTAACTACGAATATGTAACCGCTCACTGACTGAATTGGAGTGATCTGGACTACCAGTTCAGATAATATGATTGCTGATAGTCTTTCGGTGAGACAGCATTGCCACGACCTGTTTTCACTGAAAGCTTCACAGAAAAAACGGTCGGTTTGTTGACACTGACGTCGATAATCAGTGGCATTGCTATCTCGCGATCGTGTAGTCTTTAAGCAAACCGTCAGAATCGCCAAACCAAAGTGCTGGTAGTTTGTCTGTACAGTATTCCAGTCGCGACGGTAAAGGCTTGCTGTTCGTACGAATGTACTGATCGAGTATGACGTGCAAGTCGTAGACCTGAAGTGAAAAGTGTTACGCGCACCTTACAAGTGTGTAAAGGACCCGTAGCCAGTTGTTGGCTGATTGGTATAGGTGCCAACTTTGGGAACAGCTCAGCTGATGAGATGGACTGCAGTCGTGCTTCAATCTCTTCACGGACCTTCTGTGCAACTGCATAGACTGATGAAAACTGCTGCAGACTGTCATTCGCCTGACTGATATAGTCAGGAATACTCAAGCTCTTCCAGTTTAATACTTCCCAAGCCGGCTTGAGAGAATCGCGCAAGCGAACCAAGTGTTCCTCCAGTAAAACGGCTTCGACTGATGATAACGAGGATACCAAATCGTGGTAGGATTTTGTGATGGATTTTAGTTGTTCCACTCTTTTCGAATATCTGTCGATCTGGAACAAAAAAAATAAAGAATGAGTTAGTTTGAAGAGGTTTGAAGCACAACCAAACATGGGGAACGTAGAGAACATCGCGAAAGCATTTGCCGGTGCTCGTCTTTTAACAATAAATGACAATAAAAGGGCATTAAATTAGGATGGCATAGAACGCGACTGGTAATAAAAATATCCGCAAAATGGAACCCAAGACCGTGACTTAAAAAGCTGATGTCTCAACGTTTTCCACCTTAATTTCGTCAAAACCGGACAGATTGAGCTTGAGAATATATCAAAGTTCTGTTACCGGAGTTAGGTAACGAAGGTAACGAGACAGACGCTGAGTCGTCTACAGAGAATTATGGATCGACAAGGATTTGATATAGTCTAGTATGTAAGTGTCAGAGTTTTAATCTCAACTCGATATACAACAGATATATGATAAAAGCGATCATTGTATCGATACACACATTGGTCGGTTCATCAACCATGGCTGCTGTTATTGTCTTGGCTACAGTAGGCGCAGTTCGCGGTAGACCGTCGGAAATTAATTTGCTTGACAAAATTCTTTTTAATGAAGGACTATACACCTTCCGTTTAGCAATCTCCACCAAATCCAATCTTACGGACGGAACCTCCGGATGTCTAGTAAAGACGTCAGTCTATGTTTCTATTAACGGTATTTGCAACGGATGCCAAAGGTACTTTCTACGAGAAATTTCCTTGTCTTGTCTGCAGCTCCGATGCCATTTAATGAACCGGTGATCTCAACTCCAAGGTGAGCTGTCCGAGTGACGCTGATTTGAATTCAGTTCACGTATTTCGGACAGCATCCAGTATTATACACAGTGTTGAGTGATCATCTAGCTTTGTTATGAACATCAATTGTTTTAGACGTTTCAGACAACAATAATCAATGCACGATTTGGTGCCATCTATCTTCTGGTTACAGTTCGGATGGAGAATTTGTCGGTTAGTTGTGGATGATACAGCATTGACAAAGAACTTTGAGTCCAATGAGGTCTATATCCAGATTGAGGTTATGCTTGAGTTCGTTATCCAGGCATTCTTTTGCTTGCCAAACATTATTCCTATCGACCAGTTATCAAAAACCTCAGATATCTGGGCCGCTAATTGAGATACCCTTCTGTCAGCTCAAGTCAAGGAAGAATATCCGAAAAGATCTCAAGCACAACCTAACTGCTGACAGGAATTTTTGATCAACCGTAAGAATCCATGGAATGAAATCAACTCTTGTGTTGGGAAACACTAAAACATTGTCTAACTTCAATTGTTTCACATATGTGATGGGAACATCAACTAACAGAACCAATAAAGTTACAGAAAGTATTATTAATAGTAATAAATCAAGTGTCGAAGCTCGAGGAGTGGAGAACTTAGCACAGCGCATCCGTTTGGCTACTGTTTACTAACTAACTTTTATATTGGAATATGCAGAATCAAAATCAGGTGAATAATAGTGATATTCTTATCCCACTCAGCAGGTTTCATTTCCTCTGGTGTCTAACAGCCGTGCCAAAAAAGTGTACTAAACTATCTATTCCAGCGTATGGACAGTGATATTAACTGGTATTCAGTTGTCAAAAGACGAACTATGAGTAGGATAACTGACATATTTAATCCTTTTGGGGAATAAAAAGAATTAGGACTACCACAACATGACTGTCGAAGATGGTCACCTTACTGAAGAAAATTAGGTAAGGGTCGTTGAAAGGTAAAACTGGGTAGAGTTTAACGGTTGACCTGGAAAGGATACTGAGGGAATGAAACAGCTGTATTGAATTTTAGATCACCAATTCTGTTAGATGCGACAAGAAAAGCGAACTCGTAGTTTACACCATACGATGACTAGTTTATGTGCAGAGATGATATGAGGTCAAGTTTTTCAGGCCAAGCCAGATGAACAGTTAGTATTTACAGACTCAAAAGCAGGGGACTAGGGTAGATCACATATTTGGCAGAATGTATTACTTCCATTTTTAGCCTAATCTGACAAAACAGAGAATTGTGGTTTATCAATCCACTGAACAGGGTTGTGTAAGGAACTTTCACGATGATGATATAACATGGACCAATTTGGCTGAACTGATCAGAAAGACGGAGACATAGGGAGTCACATAACTGTATGATTAAATCTTTTCAGCGAAATATATATATATATATAGGTATATATGCTGATGCTTACCTTAATAGCGAGGCTGGTCACAATGGAAGGGAGCTTGAAGCCCAAAACCTCCAGTTGTTTGGCTTCCGCAACCGCAAGCGTTAATTCCTGATCAAAGTTGACTAGGAAATTACACTTTACTGCAGTAGAAAAACAATAAGGAATAATACTGGTTTATGAAGGTTAATTTTGGTTGCAGCTTTACAGTATCAAACAACTTTTAGTCTGACCTACTCCAAAAGCACACAACAGAATTCAGTTCTGCTGTCGTTGAATATCACTGGTTATGTCATGAATATTTCATTTTTCCAAAGACATGTAGGCGAACATATGTTCTAGGTAATTCATCTTCAGGCCGGTACGATTATACAAGGAGTTATTAGAGTTAGACGGAGGTATCGCCCAGACATATTACAGAGAAACTAGGTCACTGGTCAGTCAATTGGCGATGGAGTGATTAATCGGTTACGTCACGCTTGCCCATTGGTTTGACCGCCCAGGTTGGCCATCGATCCGGTAGATATGTGGCCATGGTAGGTGCAGCGTCTAAACTAATCGTTTCTGATGACAATACCGGGTCAAACAGCCTGATTCCCGTTGCCTCGGCAGTACAAAGTGTTCTAATTCGGACCGCTTTTGATGGGTTGCCTGGCACTCCTTATATAGTGGTGCCGGCCTGAAGATGAACTGTCAAAAATATATGTTCGCCTCTGTCTTTATTCTCATGAATATTTGTTTATGCATCTCGTCAACATAGTTCAAACTAGGTCACTGATAGGCAGTAGTCTAACGTTGATTGCATGAAAGTCGGATTGTCAGAATAATACATACAGACGAGTTCGCTATGGTTTGACACACGGATATTTGTCTGTGAGTTGGACCATTTTCTGTTGACCAGTTGTACGTTGCTTCGAACGACTGGTTCAGCTAAGCAGCCGATCCGACTACGACTGTCCTGATATGTATGTATTTATTGATTTTGCTCACTGGACAGTACTGTGCCTAAACCTGTAACACAACAGGTTGTGCTCGATCACTTACAACAAAATGTTCAAAATAGCTACGTTGTGCAAGAAAACTGTGATCTATACGAATAGCCAATAATGCAACATTCCACACGGTATACAAAAACTAATGGACCAAGGGAGTTTTGGTATTGTATGTACATATATATACGCATATATTTACAGCACGATAATAGCTAGGCAAAACGGCAAACGTGACACAAGCTATTCTCACTGTGTTTTGGGGAGATGGGGTTTTTAGTGTGACTCACCTGACCCATCTTTTACATGTGGTGATCAGTACTCACAAACCAACATAGTCGGGCGTTTAGTGTGATAATTCAATTGTGCCTAGTGGGCAGTCAGTGATGCAATTGTCAACACGGTCATCTCATGAAGACGTGGGAAGAGTTCTAATCCCGACCGTGGAAAGAATATGTAATACTGACCAGCTTTCAGTGGAACGAAACTCGAATATTATGCCTCTTTTCAAAAAGGGCTGATCGAGAGGTCTATGAGATTTAGAGCTGCGATCAGGTGTGTGATGTTCAATCCACGTGGTAACCAAATTAATTTGCTATTCTCGAGCATGGCCCAGTTTAACACATATGCAGGGAAGAGTGATGTCTGTTGATACTCAGTTTGAGTCTAAATCAACGACCAGAGGTTCAGATGGCTTAAACGAATCAAACGGAGTAAATGTGGGTCAATTCAGACAGTAACGTCGGTTTATCTGTGAAATCAGAATGCAGGCGCCTTGTGAAATCGCTCTGTCGCAGAAGAGAAGCAACAAACTGAATTTGCATGACTATTATTGAAATACGAACACCATAGGGACAATTAATGCTGGTGTTTTGAAGGCAGAAAATTGAAATATTTCACATGGTGACGAACGACGAGATTGTTAAATAGGCAACATCATCTACAGGAGTTCGTGAATCATACCTATGCCCGGGAATCCGGTACCGCCACCCCGCAGTTACAGACGGTGCGCAATTGACGATACAAACGACCTACATGAATTACTTGCCACGTCAGCTTGTCCAACACAGCGTGGTCGCTACACCATTAGTATTGTCGCCGTATATAACATCGAAGAACTATCATGGCCGGAAAGTACAACTGGTGAGAGAAGCAAAACGGTCCTCGGAACGTTAGTCGTTTGATGACAACGCTTGTCCTATTTTTTTTATGCGAAACGAAAAAATAGAGGATTATTTCTCTGCTATGAGAATAGGTGGGCTACTCATGCTTAGAAAAGAAGAAAGTATAAAACACTTATGATTGGTTGAGAAAGTCACCGTTAAAGAAGCGTCCCTTGTTTTCCATTAGTTGTTCACAATATCCTTGTGGTTCGAGGCCATTCTGGAATTTTACCATCAGTTTACTTGCAGATGGGTTGCAGGACAAAAGAAAATTATGAATGCCTGCTCAAAAATGTAACTGACCCTGCTGAAGTTAGTGATGGGGTTAGGATCAAGAGCGATGATTCTTGACCTAGAATTGACTTCAATCAATCCTTCCAAAATAAGAATCTTTGATGTACCGGACAAAAGTTGCTTCTCTCTTTTCTATCGACATGGTTGGAGAACCATTCAACTGAATTGGGCTGTTGTCGTATACGGTACTGACGTACAGTTTAGTTCAATGCTACGCCACATAGTTCCTTTGACAGTTTTGCCTAATAAGGACATTTTGAAGCCGTATTAGATATCAACATAACCGATGCCACTAAATGGTTTGAAGACCATTGTGTTTTTGGCAGGGTATGGTCAATTTCCGTAGATGGTGTTACTGTTCGTACACCATCGAGATTTCTTCAGCTTATGAGGTCTGTGCACAAGTATGTACATAGTGTGGAATTCAACCTACTCAGAACCTTATTGAGAGTTGACATAAAAGATGGAAAAATATTGTGAGACTAGACCACATCAGATTTTTGATTATAATTAGAGAATTACAGAAATAACACCAGCTAGTAGAGAATACTGCTGCATGCGCTGTTCGTGGCGAACACTATCCCAGGCGGAAGAGAAGGATAAATAAGAATTTTATATTACCAACGATCATGAAAATCGACCACTTAATAGCGATCTAGGCTACACTGCACATAATCTTTCAGTTCGATAGAGTGATAGATTTCAATGAAGTTGCTGTTGCAGTTCCCATATACCGTGCCTACTAGTTGTCAGACATAGGAAATTTCTACCCCTATGGTTATGAACTACTGAGATTTTCATTATCAAAGTGTTAACCCTAGGGCTAATAAACTGTTGAAAATTTGAAATTTTGAACTTCTGGACAGCACTGATATATATGCGTATATATACGTATGTTTAATTACGACCATCATTGTAGAGCCATGTAACAATCAGTCAAGAGGAAACACAACCGTCCTGTGAATATAGTAAGACAATTCATAGATAGTACGTTAAAAGCCTATCAAATGGTGGTTGATTCATACAGAACGTGGGACCGAATTAAATTTCCTAACTATGACCTAGATTGATGCTCAGCTTGTAAGATATGCGCATCAAATTTAGTACGAATGGAGTCAAATAGCTTGGGCATCATGTTTAACATGTTATGGCCTTCCAAAAACGGGAATACCCATAAGACCTATTGTTGACTACACTACCAGTCCAACTTACAAACTGACCAATTTCATCAGCCGCATAATCAAACTGTTGTAGAACAAGATGATAAGCGACATTAAAGATTATTTTGATTTTATGGAGAAACTCGAACACTTGACATTAGGTAGTGACAAAACTTTTCTTAGTTTTGATATGACCTCACCCTACACCACTGTATCTGTAAAAATTAGCATTGATGTTGTTAAAGAGTTATTAGAAAGTGATGACTTTCTTCATGCATGTGCTAATTTATCACCTTCCGGAATTGTATCTGGTTTTGGACTTCGCTTGCACTCACCCTTTTCCACATTCAACAAAAAAATGGTACAAGCAATTCGATGATGTAGCTATAGATTCCACTGTCGCACTTGCAGTAGCCAGTCCTTTGTTTGAATACCTAGAAACACAAGCGATTAGTGAATTTAGCTGCCCTCCACAAATTTGGTGGCAATATGTAGATGACACATTCGTAATCATGAAATGGACCGCTCGTGATCAAGTCCTACATTTTCCTAACTCAACATGCAACGGCATTGTGTTCACACTGGAAACGGAAACCGATGAGCGCTCACTTAATTTTCCCGACTGCCTATTCAGAGTTGAAGAGAAACAGAGATTTCAGGTTTCTGTATACCGCAAATCAATTAATTATGACCGATATATCATCTTCAACTCATCGTATTCAATCGGTATGAAGAGAACAGTCATCAGATCACTTGTCAATAGAGCCAATAAGATCGGCACCACTGAATTCTCCAAAACAACAGAAATTTCTTACATTAAAGGAATGCTTGCTGCTAATCAATATCCAAACACATTTATTGAGAATACAATTAAGCGCATGTCAACTAAAGAGGAGATCAAACCGACAAGTACTTTCAAGTCTGCGGTGCAAATACCGTATCGTTAACAAACATCTGAAAAAAATTCGCTCCATCCTTTCTGAGTGCACTATCCGGACCGCACTTCGGTTAGACAATACACTTGAACGACTGGTGATGCATCCTAAAAATCCAGTTTCTATGGGGGACCAGACAGACTGCGTTTACGAAATCAGATGCAGTGACTGCAGTACCAGCTACAGTGGTGAGACAAACAGACAATTGAAAGTACGTGTTGCCGAACACAAGAAGCACACGAGGTTTCCTCCTAAAGACGCACATCAACTTCAGAAGCTAGAGAAGGATTCGGCCATCGTACTATATGCACTGTCTGAGAACCACAGCGTAGGTTTTGATCAAGCTCGAGTGATTCACAAGGACTTGCCTCCCCATGTGGAGCGATGCTGTGTTGAAGCTCTCACTATTTACAAACAACACGTTTGTGTTAATTTGGAACAGTTTTTTCCCTTGATGAACTTGAATAAAACAATAAGAAGGCGCAATTCATGTGATATTCTCCGGATTAATATTTCGTACATTCTGATCGCACATGGACATGTTACTAATTTTAAACGGGTCAAAATTCCACAGAGCACAAGCCATGGCTTAAGAGATTAAACAGATAGACAGACACCTATCCCGATGATTGAAATGAAATCTTTATTACTTTTATGCACACATAATGTAAGGTTCAACTCTCAAACTTGTAGTTTCCGACAAGTGGACGGGATTCCAATGGGCAGTCCGTTGGGTCCACTTCTAGCGGATTTCTTCATGGCCAAAGTAGAATCCACACTACGTGAAATCCTGTCAAAACCAGTGTTGTACAGACGCTACGTAGATGATAATCTAAGCATCTTTGAGTGCTCGAGTGAATCAACTACGTTATTCTCGAAGTTGAACCATGCTCACCCGAACTTAAAACTGACGAGAGAGAACGAAGCGAATGATTGCCTTCCGTACCTGGACATTCTAGTAACCGGAAGACCAGATGGCACAGCAGGGAGATCCGTCTACAGGAAACCTACCTGGACTGGATAGTACATGCATTTCGAAAGCTTCTGTCCGGTGCAGCATAAGAGAAGTCTAGTCACGACGCCTTTCCATAGAGCATGGAGGATTTACACTGAAGACAACTTACAACAAGAGTTAAGCTTACTGATAGACACTCTGCAGGTCATCGGGTACCCCTTGCGATTTATTAAAAAGTACAGCAAAGCCGTCATCCCAACCGTAGAAGTGACGACGATATCGAAGAGGACGGTGCATCTAGAACTCCCGTTTCTAGGGGACAATTGGTCAAAAATGACGAGGAAGTGTTTAACAGCGGCTATACCCAATATTTATAACGCTGCAAAGTTGTATGTAATACAACGAACGAGAACTCCACAAGTCACCCCGATTACGGACAAACGGTGTACGTCTGTCACATTTCACTTTTCATACAAATACTCGTGTAGCTGCAGTATGAGCTACATAGGGAGGACAATCCGACAACTAACTGTTCGTATCAAGGAGCCTGTACCCAAATGGCTGGAGACGCAGGTAGAAACACCAGGAGCCTGTATAGATGCCGATGAACGGTACCCCGCATCTTCCGTTGCAAGGCACATAATACAAACGGGATACATAGTCAAAGTTTCTGACGCGTTCTCGGTGATCTTTCGGAGCAACCGGAAACGCATACTCCAGTTTGCTGAGGCTTTAGCCATTAAACGTCACAGTGTGTTAAAAACAATTTGTGTTGATACTTCGGCTATCCTGGTAGTCAGCATTCCCACCATTTTGATTTTTTCATTTCTGGTGTCTCTCTGTTTAATCTCTTAAGCCATGACTTACGCTCTGTGGAATTTTGACTCGTTTAAAATAAGTTACATGTGTTATCAGAATGTACGAAATGTTATTCCGGAGAACATCACATGAATTTCGTCTTCTCGTTGTTTTATTCAACGCCAGACGCTGACGCGTCTTGCCTACATCAGTCTCACCCCCACTTAATGGGCAAAGGATTCAACCAATCAGTTCACATGCAACGCAGATTGGCCCAAGCACGGCATACCCCACGTGACCTCTGTTTTCTTGTTAATGTGGTTTTGATTACAACACTCCTGAGGAAGGCCACTCGAGGTGGTTGAAAAGTAGGGTATTACAACTTGATGCTCAGCTTGTTTACAATAGTAGACAACTGAAATTCTGTCTTACGTAATATTCCAGTTCATTCGCGGTTGTGGTGATGACTGCATCGGTAAAACAGGCTGATGTTTACAACAAGGAATGACCAAGTGGTCGGTGTCTGTGACGACGCAGGTGGCTATGGTAACAGAAATTGTGACCCGAAATCCTGCCTCTTTCATTACACGAAACATCGTGAATATAGGTCACATAGCTGATCTAATTTACTCGTTAAACGAGTTGATGCGCGGTCTGAACGTCTAAGCACTCGCGTTTCCAGATGAAATCTTAATCAGTACTAGTCTTCCGACCCTTTGTGGATTAACAGTTGGTTGAAGTGGTTTGCCAACTTCGGAAATGATAACCTCCTACAGTTAATGTACGATCCACTGTGGTTGTTACTTGTATACCCTATGTATTCTAGCGTCTTGCGTTCATGATCAATGAGACTGAACGAAACGTTATGTTACTGAAGAACTGGGTCAGGAAAACCCAGTGTTTTGAACTCAATAAATCACTTTCTTACAACGATATTGCATCTTATAACGGAATCGGTCATCCGACGCAAATTGAAATAACATTTGATATGTGATACTAAATTCCGAAATCGCAGACCACTGGTGTAATCGCAAGCACACTGATATCAAGGGTAGTAGTATGCGCTATTAGGTAATCAGCATGGTTGCAAAGTAAGTCAGGAACTATCGAAGAGTAGCTAAGATTTTGACAAGCTGTAAATTGAAAACTATTGCTCGATGCTTGTATAAGCAAGAACATGCATATTCAATCATGTCTTTTGTGGGGCCAACTAGGCAATAGTCGACACGACCAATTCACATGTACAAGAGCCTCGGCACAACAGCATGTTCGGAAGCGAATTCAAAATATTGACGAGTTCTATAGAGGAAGAAGCTTTGGTTAAGGGCACTTGCTTGAATTAAGTCAGCCGAAACAATGGCAAGTCATAGGTTGCCCACCTTGTTGTTTACTGCGGCTGCATAGTGTGTGCAAACTAAGTGTAATTTGACCAACGTTGGACACTTGAGGGGTATGATCAAGAGTGAATTATATTCAGGGTGGAAGTGGATGACCGACCTTCTGTATGGAGATATTGACAATTATCTAAGACAGAAGATTGAGTCAGCAGACAGCAAGTACGACATTACAAAATAAGTGACATTACTAACGGTGTAACTCAAACTATAGTTGCTTGCTTGTCAGGCACAAGCAGATAATATCAAGTTCGAAAAATAATTGTATAGAAATATGGAGTCTGAATTCCAGAAAAAGCACTTACGGATTTCCGGATCGACTGTGCAGGAAGCAGCGGATCGTTGGCTCATATTGCCTTGATCCATACTTCCTCGGGCTGACTTAGACACCAAATTCGATGGTTTTCCTTGTTCCTCGTGTTGTTCTTCAATCGGTTTCAGAATAATCTGGTCCAAGTACTGACCAAGCGTAGTTGTCGTGTGATCTACCCAGCTCGCATACAACTGATCTTCGTAGGCTTTCATGCGTCGACCGATTTCCATATACCGATTTCTAACTTGCTTGCCCATATCACATTGCATCGTTTCCGGTAGTTTGAGCAGTCGTACAATCGGACGTTTAATACACGACAGTAAATGTCGTTCCCATTTGATACTCCCACTAATAGGCGCCGTAAACCGAGCTCGAGGTGGCTGGGCAGGTGTTGGAGGAATTTGGGCGTTTTCATTGAATGCTTTTTCAACCACCATAACCTCCTTTTCATATTGTTCCAAAATATTTATAAATTTTTGACCAAGTAGCTGATGAATAGACGTTCGTGTTCTAATGTCACGAAACTTGAGCCAAACATCTAATGCTGTCTCGGCTGAACGCAGGGATTGAAATGCATCGTCAATAAATGTTTTTGCTTCGATTTCGATGGTCACAACACCAGCACGGAAATGTTCCATTAGTTCATTCCAGGCAGATCTATTCTCGATTTGGAGTGGATCAAAACCCAGCTAGAACAGACCGAATAAACAGTTAGTTACAATGGATTCTCACTTTTTTGAACGGTACCACTAATTCCATGACACATTTAGCCAAATCATCGATTTGCTTTGGTTCTCGTGTGACTGACTTCAGCTCTGGTCCTAAAATGTTGAAAAACTCTTGCAGCACCACCGCCACTTCTTGAATATTAGCACAGATGGTACCGATGTAATCGGTTTTTCCAAATAATTTGCGCTTGTCGAACTCCCATCGTGAATCACGGCCTTTGTTCTCAATATCAGCTCTCTTGGTGTAATAGGCCTCTTTCCACCGGGTGCATAACTCGATGGCCTCATTGATATGACGTGCAACGGTTTGTATATCATTTCTGTTTCAAAGGAACAGAGAGCAGGAGATTATTAGTAGAGCATTTATCAAACTCACTGCAACAGCATGTGCACATCAACGCCATCAGAAACCTTCTCGGCGATAACGGTGGCAATTCTTTCCATTAAAGGCACCATGTTCTCATCTCGATTGTAATATCTTGAAAGAACCCAGATCATGTGCAAAGCTTGCATTAACGGCTCCAACGTATCTCCAATTACGGCGAAGCTGGTACCGAATGTTAGTGTTTTAAAGTGTCTCTCAACCAAAGCTAAAAACCTGAAGATAATGACGTGCAAAATCGTTATGAAAGAGACAAATATGACATACTTCACGTTGTCCCTTGATTCGTTGTACAAAGTTTGTGTCTGTTCCGTCTCCGTAACTAAACCTGAGCCCTCACCAAGCTTGTGTAATTGGATTAGGCGCATTATCGGGGGTCTTTTGAGCTGTTCGATCAAGGCACCCAAGATAAGGCTTCTGTCTCGCCAATAGTCAATGAGACCCAAGGGTCCTGTTCCATTAGGCACTTTAGATAGAAGAGTTTCGAGAATTTGACGAATCTGTTACCCGAATTATATGATCCCATAAGCGCGTTAGACTCACCTGATAACTCCATCCGACAATTACGGTTTCGATAACTCTAAATTTGCCACTGTTTACAATTTCTTCATCGGTACCAATGAGTTCTAGTTCTGGCAAATCTAATATGATATCACTCGTTAGCTGATTCCTAATGGTGTCAATGGCTTGTGTAAACTTTCTAGCCCCCAAGAGAAATTCATCCCTATCAGGTACCCATTCATATTTTAAGGATTCCATGTTGACATTGTTGACGTCATTGGTCAGTTTATCTTGATCCTGACCGTTGGCTACTTCATCACTTGGAAATCTCTTGTGGGATGTGTTTGAGTAGAACTTGCGTTGCGCTACCAACAGCGGCTCGTAGATATTTGACATGAGATGAGACAGAAGCTTTAATAAATCACCACGTATAAAACCGATTTCAAAATGACTGTTCAGTTCTTGGATAGCCTGTGTAAGATTTGCAGGTTGTGGGACATGACCACTTGTGGTTCGAATCAAATAAAAAAAATCTTCCGTGTAATTATCTTCAAGTGGATATGTCGTTTTCATAAGCAAACGTGTACGCCAAATTTTTCTAATGTTTACCTGTCAAAATATTAACATTAGAAGTGAAAATATCTTTATACAATTGTATCCTCGTCGTCTTGTCGAGATTCTGGTTGTTCACTACTTTCTGTCTCGTCGCTGATACTGATATCTAAGATAAACATTGTCATGTTCATTTTGCAAACGCACCAACTTACCATCTTTTACGATATCTGACTGGTTTTGTTTCATTTCTTCTTTTTGTTTTTTCATTTCTTCACGAGCATGTAGATGTTCAGAATCTGGATCCAAACTTCCGTCTTGCAGATCATAATTAACTAACATATCAATTGCATAACTGTCATAGATATGCTTACTGTCATCTTTCACTTTTGGCACTTTTATCAATTCTTCAACGGTATCTTCATAGACAGTTTTGTAGAAAAGCGCTATTTGAAATCCTTCATCTGGTGAGTCGTTGAGGAACTTGGCTAATGCAAGTTCGTTCTCGCCCTCGTTCCAATCCAAAAAATCGGTAAACGCCTCATCTTCACCTATATGTAATCCTTTGTAAACCACATATTTGATCCATTCGAAGCGTACATCGTCCATACTACGTGTGGAGTCTTGATAAATGTTGGTTAAGTAAGAAGCTACAAGAAGGAGAATTCATTACAACGTTACATGTTTACTCCATCCACAGAATACAACTCATAAGATTGTCAACAACAATATCAACCAATGTTTATCAAGTCACCTTTCTGATAGCAAAGCTGAGAATTAACAGTGTATTATTGGAACAATATGCGATTGACAGGACGGCTAGCTTTCCTCCGGTTGTTCAAACTTTCAAGCATACGTCTCACTGTGTCTAGTATGACTGGTATATCAGTTACTTCAGCTTTTTCTTCATAAGCGCTGTTCAACTGAGACAGTCTGTTTCTATGGTAACCGTTTGTCTTCACTACATCTTAAGCAAACCAGCAGTGCGAGAAGAAAGCTCACAAACGTGGTAGACACTAACAAGATTGAGTTACAATTCTGCTTACAAAGGACGGAATTATAATTAACGGAGCTTACATGGTAGTATTACCATACAACAAATGGTCTGATAAATACTGGATCAGTTATGTGCTGTTTCACACAATTCATAAATCAACCCAGCTGACGCTGAATAACTCAGCAGATGTTTTTTCGATCCATGTACGGAAGATATATTCAATTTTGATATACATGAAACGTTGGGTAGCATTGAGGGCTTAGCAATGTACAATCGTTTGAGATAACTGAAGCCTGAAGAAACAAGTGAACCACAGTCGAGGTCGAGATAAACGTAATGCACCCCGGGAACTGAAATCTAATCCCACACATCCTGTAGCAACAAAGCTGCGAAACGCGGTAAGCTGTCTCATACTTATGGAAGGTTCGTCTCTCACATAGCTAACATTAGCTGAGGAACGGGATAATTGTTGTCACAAAGGAAGCAAAACTACTTAAGACTACGGCATAACACTTCACTCAGTCACACTCTTTAGACAGATTTAGATGGCTAGAACGCATTTTAAAAATAACAGCCATTGTTTTCTTTAGAGAAAACCGTTTGTCGGGTCCCTACCTCATGGACTTAACAGATGGTATTGTAAACAACCGTTAACAAATTAGCGATCGTAGGTCAAGTTTCTGGAATGTAATCTCACGGCCAACCCGGTTAGTAGCTGGGGTGGTTTATCAAACCGGAGGTGCGAGTATTCAAACACGGCGGAATATCTCAACGCGACTGCGAGGCACGTCCAAAAGCACACAGCGAGCGGATCGAGGACAGCATGGGCGACCGGATGAGTCATCGCTCAACTAGATTGCACCAACGGGCGAGACATTGCAGGCAAAATAGAGTGGACGATTAGAGTGGGGGCGTGATCCCTCCAACACTCGGATGGATATCTCGACAAGGTCGTAAAATACGGTGAAAACCCACAGTGGATGGATTGCGGACAACACAATCGATCGGACTAACGGACGAGGAATGGCAGGCGGAAACCCCCGACAGAAGGCGTCGATATTACACATAAACCGGGAAGAAGTGCGCATGGCGTGTGAGCAGACTGGAATTCTGCTCCATAAACGCGATCGCGCGCGCAGCATGGCAACTAGCGGGTTGGACAATAAGGATTGTGGTTTATTAGACGCCGTTTCGCTACAAGGTCACTGGTGTTATTGACTGAGTTATCCTCGAAGCAGGGTAAGTAAAGGATGTAAGGAATTGCACACACTGTATTACACTAACCTGTAGCTCGTTTCCTTTCTTGCAAGTAGTAGGCTGGAGGTGATATTGAACGATCGATTTTAGGTATGGGGATTTCGTGAGCCAATTCCCTTTATTCTTCTTTATTCTGGCTCTAGCTTGGGCTCTAGGGTGATGAAGCACCTGTATCAAGCGCTGAGATACTGCTGTTGATAGTACCAATGACGCAGCGGTTGTATTATGTGTTCTACAGAATTAAAACCTCGTCCATTTACAACTAGGATGATCGTTCGATCTCTACGAATTCTACAGCAACATTATTATCTAGTCGCGTGTGTACAGTTTGACACTTTCACCGTGTGAACGAACCATACAGTTACAGAAATGAGGGTGGAAATGTAGAAGCTTTATATTGCTAATAAAATAATACTAATCATCGGGTAAAAGTTCAGCACAAATTGTTTATGAGTACTTATCTTTTTATATGTTTTTTCATGTTTCTGTTTAGTTCAAATTCTTAGTAGGCGGAATAAGCTACCCTACAAACTTTTATCCATGTTATGTTCCACCGGGCTCACATGTGATAACAGATATGCGGGTAAATTGACCATTGACATGTTGCAGATTCCTTCCAGTGAAATGTGAATGTAGTCAATGAGTGACTTTGGTCACTGTGATTTGTAAATTTGAGCCTTGATTCCGACAACAATTTAAATCAACGGATTCACACTGGTAGTTAGAATAAAGATATACAAACAAATAAATCTTTTTGATAATTCATTTTCCTGCCGGTAGAAGTATGTGGAAAGGGGATAGAGCTAGAGTGAGACATAGTACATGCCCATTACATAGAAACTAGGTTATTGGTCGGTGAGTTGATGATCGCTTGACTGGTCGATTGCTTAAAGCTGTTTCAGTAGCTGAACCATGCAGGTCAATCATCGATCCGGTCGATTTGAGGTCGTGGGAGAACCAATATCTGAACAACTTATTTCTGATAACTTTATACTGGGTCAACCAATCTGATACACTATCTTTAGCGATACAGACTGTTCCTACTCGAGTGACATTTGCTGAACTACTTGATACGTGATAGATTGCCAAAAAAGGTTGATCACTGTGTTTACCTGATGCCTACCAAATGAACGAGGATAATGCTGTTGACCAACCATTAAACTGGCTTTTATTAAACAGACTTCATTGTTGCACACTATCTGTTCCAGTGGACTGTAAATAGGGGTTCCTTACAATTCCCCTAGTAACAACTTGATAGTGCCACAATAGAACTGCTTACATCCGGTCTTACATTTTGTCGCTCAGGATGTTAAATAGGAAGGTTAGAGTTTGAGTTGCAGTTTGAGAAACTATTTAGTCATAAACAAAATAAAACTTCGACTGTGACAGATTAGCCTGAGTTAGCTAAGACGACATTAGTTAACGGCCGCAATTTATATCGTGAGCGTACTTCTAGACAAATATAGTACCTGACTTGGGAGTACCTAGATTAACGGAAGAAAATTTAACATAATTTAAGTGTGTTTCTCAGCTGACTAGATAAAGATGCTGAGGATGTCGTGGTGTATAGAAACAATTATTCACATTGAACATCACTCAAAACTGATCGCAGTTTTTAGATTCTCATAGACACTTTATTAGGCTCCTATAGAGAAGCAGTATTATACTTAGGTTTTACTCTCTTTAGACCCAGGACTAGAACTACTGCCACACGGCTGCCTCATGAAATTGTGTCTAAAGTTCGGATTCTCGTGGTGGCAATGAAATGTAACACTGATGGGCTTTAACAAGAGTGAAACTTGAGCGTAATGTTCACTTCTATATCTATGGGAATGTGACAGCTCTGGTCAGCTGAGTGATGTTTAAATCATATAAACTGTAATTCCTTAATACTCATCGGGAATCAAAATTTTACTCAGCTTGGGGGGAAGTCCCACTCTAGGGGGTCATCGGTTGGAGTTAACAGGACAGTTACAGTGTTCCTCACTTACAAGCGAATGTGGCTGACCGTTTGCATATGATACTTTAGCAGTGCCTAAATCTGCCGTTATTAGCACGATGGAAACAGTTACCTTGAGAAACTGAATCTGATTATCACAGACCAAGTTTCATGGAGTCATCAGTGATAGGAACAGAAACATTCAGCTTCATTTAAGAACCATATGGTCACATCTGGTTCATTCCTAGGGGTTGCAAACGTAAGACGTGTAAATTACATACATCCAACAAATAGGGATAAACAGCGTCTAACGAGCATGATGCGATCAGAACCACGACAACCAACAGTTTGCCTCAGTCACTTATATGAACATACCACCAGCTGGTAAGTTCACATAAGTGTTAGTTCGTTAAAGACGGTAATTTCAGTTTTTGATTGCGTAACAATGTTCTGAACGAACTAACTGTGTCACATTGATGGCCTGTTGTGTGTCTTAATAATTGATGACGTGCGACTTCGAGCAACCGGTTTATTAAGTTGAAGCTGGTGTAGTCTCGGTTGTTTCAACCATTTCAATGTGGGTTTGGCCACCCGTCATGATAGGTGCTAATCGGTTTTGCTGATGTAAAACGTAACGTCAGCAGACTCCTTGAGACGCAAGAGCAAAAGATTCATCTTGACTTATTAAAGTCTAAGCCCAATTGGATGGGGATGTGGAACATACTGCTATCTTTGGCTGTAAACGAATATGAGTATTTCATGTTTCATCTCTCGTCAACTAAAATTCCCATGGTCACTGCAACATTAATATCTAAGGATGTTTTAACCGCTGGTACTTGACGTCCTAACACTGTGTTGTTTTGGATAGAAACTATGAAATCCGGGCTACTAGGTTGTACTAGTAACGACAACGGTAGCCTGAACTGACAGCAGGGCTATACGTTATGATGTATACTGTCTAAATGTCACACACCGATTAGTTCTTAATTTATTTGAACTCATCAGGCAGAAATATATTTCGAGCAAGGTTCGGACCAGCGACTTTTTATGTTGCCAGTCGAGGCCGTCGTTTACTAGATCAGTATCTGTGCTATCGAAATCGTGTGTGAATAGTAACTTTTCAGTGACTACTGTAATAATTACCAGTGCACACCCTCAGGTCGACAGTTCGCTATCGGATTCGTCCTTGGTTTGAATCACAACATACAGGTTGTGTGAATGAGATATGAACATGCAATATTTTGCCTTAATTGCAGAAATTATTATCTTCACGAGTATCATTTTGTTAAGTGCCAACTAGTTTGGTGTGAATGTGAGTTTACGGAAACTTTACATCAACTGAATGAGTATGGTAAGTTTTCAAAAAAAAAACACTTGATTGAACGTCGACTATTAAAAACTGAAAATGATCTACAGATGAAATAAAAGATATGGATCTTGTATTCAAAAGAAGTAGACACTGCTGTTGATCAAATAATCCGATAGTAATGTTAACAAGGAATTAGGAGAGACTGTAGAGAAAAATCACTGGATGAACTAGTTTGGTCATCTACATGAAAGATGAACCTAAAAGTGTTCAGGCTCGCACATGATGGGAAAAATTAATTCCAGTGAATGACGTTATTGGTGGCGCTCTTGATGGTGGTGATGTTACTGATGTTGGCGTTGATGAGGTTAAAAGTGCTCGCACGTGACTGATAAACAACCGAGGTTCGAGTACGGACCTGGACAATTTCTGAACACATGATTTAACTTATATTTTGCATCTTCGAATATCAAAACCAAACTTCATCGGTAAATCCAGGATGCACTCAAAGACTTCCCTTATCACTTGCTGTTATTAACTGGTCTATTACCAACTGGAGAAAATCACGAATATCAGCATCATAACCAAAGTTAACTGAGATAAACTAAAGCTGATCAGTCCTTAGTTCCTAGTGTGTACAATCTGTCACATGATTATGATCAAAATGTATTATTCGGACATATCCGAGACGTGTGCAAAACGACTCGTCACACTGTGTTTGTTACATAATTTGAACTGGTTAACTGAAAAATGTATCCTTATAACTTCCAATATAGCTTTCTGTTTGTTGACACGATGCCAGATTTTGAAATTTCAAAGCACTGTTTTATGTTTTGCGAGTGACCGATTGAATGAAAAGGATATTTCTTTCCATCTATGAACGAATCTACCACACAGACATGAAGGTGATATTTGTGCTCGAATTAATGAAGTATCCACCTCGCCGTCTATGTTTAGCTTACAGTGAGGATCGTCATTGACAGACTAGTGACGCGATGATGGAAATTTCCATCGATAGGTAAACAATGTTTATCATTCAACTAACCGATAAGAATTTGGAACGTTGTCTTAAGATGTTTGATCAAGCTCAACCATTCTATTCAGTTCACCGTGGCACTGGAAGCAAACGAACCATTCCACTTCTTTTGCTTGAAACAGCGGTACACACATGGGGTCCCATGGCGGAATATGATTTGCTTCTTTGAAACAAAGCTGAATTCGGTCCGCGCCCTAACATGAAACGTTTAGGGCAATAATACATTCAGAAGGAACGTTAGAGAACAAACTTCACGTTGTACTGACACTCTCTTGGAAATCGGCTAGCGAGGTCAGTTTAGCGCGTGAAATATAATCGCCACGTCGGCTAAGCGTCCCTTTATTTGGGTCAAAAATCCTGTGTTTCTCCTCACTTTTGTTCACAGGGGCTGCGTGAAACCACGTTTACACCAGTTACTGAAACCAACGTTCTCAGTTGTCATCGAGAAGCTAGTTTACTGCTGGATCCATGTTTATCATTCGTCTTAAAGATAAACTACCAGTCCATGACCTATCTATGCTTGCACATTATTTCACTCTCTGGTGTTGTACAGCACCGTATATCCATTGAACGACCAAAAGTCTATATAAGCGGACTAAATAGTATATTCCAGCTTGGGTCAGAAACGAAGACAGAGTTAAGTATTATTGCAGCTGTGAACAGTCGTCACTGAAATGTACTGAAAGAATTTCGGCGCGTTCACAAAACTCCAGTCAACTCATCCAGCTAACGAATCGATTGATATCACGTTAGATATCACTGTGCTTGCTCAGAAAGCCATTTGTTTATATTCAACACTCTTCTAACATTGAAAGGCTCAGACCTCTCTTCGACACATACCACATAAATAATCGACCGTAGTAAAGAGGTCCAAATCTGTCTCAAGAACAGTGAATGGTGATTCTCCTAGGAGTTTCAAGTTGATAAACTGTGTATTTCAGTTCCTTTCCAATATTCTTTATAGCTGTATTGTTCCGCGGATAAAGGAACGGATAAGTAAGTGTGTAGGGCTTAATTTTTTTTTTTTTAAACTATGGATTTTATGCTATAGTTTTTACTGTGGTAAAATACGTTAGGTTCAGAAATGATATTTTCGCAAAGAATATTTTCCCTTTTTTCGCTGTACCGATAATTCTTGTACAACACGACTGCTAAGTACCTAACACATGGTAAAATAATATGTGCATAAAACGTACGAAACGGGACGAATAACTGATGTGAAGAATTACACCCATACGGGCTTAATTCTTCGGCGGTGTTTAATGCTAGACATGTTAATATCATTAGTGACGTCAGTTTTTAATCCATTAACAGTTAGCCCTACCGTGGCGGTTACTTCAATTTTTCCTTCGTGCCTCAAATGTCTGAAGACAGATTAACAACACCACTCCAAACAAGAACATACCGATATGCATTCTACTCAGCCCGATTAGCTGCCGACTGTACTAGCGTCTCCACTCACCGGTTCCGAGATTTGTTAGAACCCGACCTACTACAACTACCCCACTAGTAACTACTTTCGTTTATTTAACGCCAGGTCATTGTTGGTTAATTTCAAACCTCAAATGAATCGCCTAGGGTATCAGCGGAAGGAAATGTGCGTGGAAGACGGTCGGTTGGTATCTTCAGCACATGGTTCAATCACTTCAATCTGTGTATGCTTAAAGACTGTACAGTTGGACCCGTTCGACTCTCACTACCAGCTATGCACTTCCCAACACCACCGTTGTTTATCTAGATACTTATTTTTAGTTGTGGATAGAAGGGCTGATTTGTGACGTCAGTCTGTTAAAGAACATTTGATTTTCAAAATGCCTACATTTTAGATCTCTAGTAGAAGAGAATGTGCATGTAGCATTGGGAGTCCGTAAAAATGTTGCGGACTTCGCTGAATTTCATTCACAGTTAACAGTGGTATCACAAGTGCTCAACGGATCCCCAACAGCGGTACGAATAGAGGGATGAAGAATGCTTTTGCATTATTGGTAAAGTTATGAGCTACGTGTTAAGGGATTGAATAGGACAGACGTATGGATACGAAGTCAACCGGCGATTCGCAGAAGGCTACAGTCAATCATTGTCGGCAAGGCGAGCAGACTGGCACGTGAGCACGGTGACCAATCAGGATAGAACGTTGCTTTAGCATCGGATTTTGTCATAACGAGCATCGGAGTAAAACAAGTTATATGCGTGACGCACTAAAACAAACGAGCTACAAGCGAAGCCGAGCCGACCAAGAGGCAAGCCAAGGCACTAGCACCAAATGTAATTCATCATTTTACTGATACATCTTGTCTGTAAAATAACCAATAGAAACTCAATAAACTGAGATTTGTTTTGTACCGCAAGTTCTACTTGTGATTTCGTTTCGGAAGGTAGTGACTTTTCAACACTGCGTTTAACACTTATCAGCACACGATGGAAAACTGAATCGATCTTTGGCAGCTACGGAAATTAACAATGCTAGTTTCAACTATGAGGACGGAGTAATCATAATGTGAACTACGAGCTTTTTGAGGTACGGGTTACCGAAATATATTTTTTAAACTGAGCCTTCGACATCTCAATTTCATGGGAGAAGTAAGTTCTGTTTATGCTGCTAGGTTACAACAAACACTTTTGAAAACAATGATAAATGTTTGCTTCGAACAGTGCAAATTGAATACAATTGATGGCAGCTTTCGAACAGAGGCACCAAAAGCAAGCTTCACTCTTGCCAGGCCTCCGGTTCATATTTTCATGTGGCAAACGTGTCAGTACAATGGAATTGTCACAGCAAAATTCTTATCACCATTGGCCCCATTGCCCTGCCCAGTCAAGTCCAATCGATTATGATTAGGACCCATCCGTCCAGTTGAAGTCACATGATCCATTAGGCTTGCTGAGCATTGCATCGACCGTTAAGAAGTAGTAATGAATTTGATGGATATCAAATGCGCAATAATCAATTCTGTTTGATCACTGCTTTCACATTCAGGTAAACTTATCTAAGGGACGACGATATACTGCTTTTTTTAAAAAAACCTATGCTTTACTTAGGGTGAAATTATTGCTTTAGACGCCACTTTGAAATTTCCACTGATAGGTTATATGTATGGCGCTAAACAAATTAGAAAAGTTAGGATCGATACACGTGAATAGTGGAAGGCGGGTTTATCATGTTTTGGATACAATACACATTAGTGACACTGAACTGACGACCACGCTATGGATTTTCTGTCGTGGATGTAAAGGATCTATCATTTAAAGTGTAAGGAGCTGTAGAGTTCTTTCCACCCATCAGGATCACTTGGATTTTGCACATTATACACTCCCTCGGTTTCCTTAGAAAAAGTGAAATCTACGATTACTCATCGTTGCATGTGTGCAGCAATCAAATCCCGATTTTTCATACCATCTCACAACCAGCTGCTTAAAAGTACGCAATCGTTTAAACAGCTGAATATTTATTTCAAAAGTCTGCCTTTCTCCGTATCAAGAAACAATTGATTATTCAATATCATCGATGAGTGTTAAGGTTTATCTTCGGCGTTTATGCAGTCAGATATGACTTCGGTTACCGTCGTGAGCCGCATGTCAGCTAATCGCTCTATTCGGTATGTTATGTTAAATCCATTCAGACAAAAGATCGTTCTTCTTCCTGGAAGAACTAGTAAACGTTTTGAGTGAGATCACCCTCGACGTCCCTAAAATCTTAAACTCTCTGCGACGTAAGAGTTGCCTTACCAGTATATTCACTACAAACCACTAACATCAAAGTCAGTGTGTTGGCGTAGGTATCGCAGTTTTACTCGTGGTTGTATAGTGAATCCCCGACATATTCACTACTGTAGGCTACATTCACTAAGATAATAATGTTTTAACCATTACCGTTGAGAACGCTGCTCAACCAGTCTGACGCTTGTTTGAATTCTGAAGGTTGACTGGAGTTTCCGTCGATATTCGACCTCTCTGGCGGCTGCAGTGCGGTTGTGCTTGAGGTTCTCTAACACACGACTTCCTAGCGTCCTTAATTGTTGCGTTGAAGTCAGCCTGTGAACGGTGAGGAAATCAATAAGTAAAGTTTGTTTACAGATTCGCCGTCTTCTCATTACGACTTCTGATCCGCACTAACATAAGGCTGGGGAAAACATGAGCGTACGAACATAGGGGCTGGTATCATGATGCGTTCCGTAGCGTTAGAACATAGCAAGTAGTCGAACTACCAGACAAAACCCCTGGGCTAATCGTCGAAGTGAAGAGGTCAATATAAGTTTTTGGAAGTTCGTTTCACTCATTAAAATGTCAGCGAATAGATAGCAGCCGATTTGACTACGTAACTTTAAAGATCGCTCAACTCTAGCAGACGAATATTGCTCATGACAATACTTTCTGTGCCACAGAACATCAACATCATATGAAATCTCTTGGTCTAACCAACTACTCTGTGCCACGTTCTGAACAGTGTAGAAACGTCAAAATGTGATTTCCTATTTAGATACTGTGAACTTCTGGTTATAATCTATAGTATGCTGGTGTCCACCTGTCAGACTGAAGCAAAAAAACAATTGTATAGATATTTGACGCCTCTGAGGCACTAACCCTAAATCATCAGTATCGTCAAAGACAGCACTACATAACTGATTCTCGTTAAATTTTAACTGTCACACAACCGTTAAGTTCACTCCACAAATTACTTAGGCAAACAACTAACAACATACACAAGTCACTGAGCTTAGTTGACCGCCATCGCTATTACATTCTTCAGTTATCGACTTTATATGTCACAAGGATCTAGGCCTGGGAGACGTATACGATCTACAGTGGCAGAGCCGTTGAGTCTTCTCGGAACTTCATACAAATTTTACGTTCAAAAGCGGACTGACATTGTGACAGAAATTTGACTTCAAGGTACGCAGTAGACACTGAAATAAATCGGTAATTTCCATCCCCAGTTCAAATGGATTCTCGATAACAATAAAGCATTATGAAAATCTAAAAAAACGTATCAAGCAGCGCATAACAAGCTGATGTGCCCAGGATTACATGTTGTTTAAAATATCATTAAGAGCGCGTCAAATCAGTTATGCATTTTTTGTTTTGAAGAAAACGGGCGCACACATCGGAATCATTTATCCACCACAGCCTGCCTTCAGAGATTATCTGCCCACCAAGTTTGTCAGGGACTGTACACGTCTACTGTGTTCTGTCCATTGAGTATGCAACCCACTCTCTCAACTATGTATTCACTTTAGTCAATGGAGAATAGTTTTGTCACGTTCCGTCTTGATCTGTCTGTACATTCATCCGTATCGTTTCTTTTTTTCTAGTCTAGCTGATCTACCATAACACTAAGATGAACATAGACCGTAGTTCGGATCTGAAGTCATTTCAGCGGGGTCACTGCCGCAAGTCTGTCTGATTTAGAAATTACATCACACTCATGAGACGTATCTGGTTTGAGTATACAAAATCTTTCTTTCATAGGAACAATCTAACATAAGTAAGCAAGAAATGGGAAGGCAATAAACATTGGGTGGATCGACTCAGAACAGTTTAGGCATTCGGTTGTTCGCCAACACGAGCACTTAGGTCGTAGACTGTTCATCAGCGGACGAGATGGCCTCATTAACTCAGCCCGCCACTCACGAATGACGTTATCTCTTCTAGTGACGAAGCATCTACAATCTAAATGCCAAGCTCCGCAGATAATCTAATATCCAAAACATCAACCCGAGCCACCAACTCAGTCACTATTCATAACAATCGGAACTGTGAAGTGTGCAATGAAAGAACGTTTCATCGTAATCTCGTATTTAATTGCATGACTTTTCACCTAGCTCCTGCAGATAAAGCACTGTCTACACCGAGGGCAGACGCACTGCGAGAAAATTAAAAAATGTTTCTTTGTTCAGCAGTGCATTAATCCAGTTCAATCGTTCTGTGTAGATGATATCACAGTGGCATAAAAGTCATCTAGCCTGATGTCTACTGATGACCTTCATTTATGAATTTCGTTTATTATCGTCATAATCACAATGGAATAAATGGATAGTGTCCGAATACGTCAGATTAGACTCACTTGTTTTTACGTATACTGGTTTTAAAGGATACTTTGTGATATTTTTACTAGGATGTCGTACCGCAAGAGATAAAGGTTGGTGTAGTCTGACAGCGATATTCTAAGTGGTCAACTTGTAGCAACCCACTATGATGTGGCTGTTCTACTGATCTTGACTGGAGACATGCAGTTCCGTTTACACGTTCTGTGTGCATGCTTTCGCCTGTGTTCCTTCTGAGGGGGCTAGTGGAGTCTTGTTTCTACTGAATACAAGACTAACAGTTCACGTGGCTTATGTTTGTAAGTTACCATTGCCTTTCGTTTGTTATCACAGTCTCCAAGTGCATTAAGCTTGCACATTTTTGGCTGTTATTTTTGATGCTGGGAAGCCTCATACGCTTTTGAATTGCGTTTTACAACCTTTTCTAAGGTTTACAAACCATGACAGTGAGATCAACAGATCGAGAGTTTCAGATACTGTGTTGTTGCCACCTTGAAACTGAGGACGATTATGGTCCCAGTCGATAGTTTTTATGTTTGTGTCAAGACAATAAAAGGGTTCCTGAGAAATGTAAGCAAGTGCTTAGTGACCATTCAAGAAACCCAAAGATTACATTCTTGTAGTCCCTGAGACTTGTGGAATTTGCATGAGCTAGAATAGGTACACACTCCTTATTCTAAGATGACGATGTCCACTATCACAATTTCTGTGGTGCCCTTATGAATGCAGGCCGCATAGTGATCTGGAGATAGCCAAGGTCTACCTGTCGTACGATGTGCAGAATACTTCCACAGATGATGGTTCCCCTTATACAAACGATCGCAAGTACGTTTGTCTGTCAACCACTCGATGCGAGCGGCCGAGTTTTTCTCTATTTGCGTGTTTGTTGACTTATGCGTACCATTAGTGTTTAACAGACTACCGGCTTGTTCACAAACTCGAAAGCTTGATACACATCCCTTTAGTTAATAGGCATTGTCTAGCCTTTTAGGAGACGTCCTGTATTTTTAACTTAATATAAAGTGGAACTTTCGCCTATCAGTATCTTCATTTAACCTCTAGTTTCACCTACGCACAAGTAGGAAAGATAGATTAGGCACACGTGTGTACTACGCGCACGAACTAGCATACACACACTTGTCAGAAAAGATAAATGAGCAGAAACGGAGGCCTTGATGGTTGCTTATTTTGTGCTATATACCGTCGAGGTAAACCCTATTCCTTCATGAGACACCACAACCTCGAAGTTCACAGCAAAGGAAGTCAACGAGGAGTAAATCGCATAGGAAACAAACAACATCGAACTCTTGAGGTTCCTTGGCCAAATAATTGTATCCTTTGGTACAAAGAATGTTCAGTTAACCTAAGTACCGTATACATTTTACTACGCCCACACATCCCAACCATGACTTCGTCCATCATATCCGATTTACATATGCGGGTTCAAAACTCTTGATCCGTGAGAGGGTTCCTTCAATTCTTACTGCGTTTACTCACGGGCCATGTCATCAAGCTTGTTATACAGGGCACTAAACATAAAAGATTCCCAAAACAACGATTAATACGGTGTCTTACGAAAGACCAAAATGTTTGTAACAGCGAATTGACACCAAACGCACAAGCTGAATAAGCAGATGTAATTTGGCGGACAGACAAATTACCGTAGAACACTTCTAGTCGAATTTCCTGACTGCAGCATTTGAGATCTAGTACTAACTGAAGCCACCGTGTTAGCTAAGGGAATGTCTTGCAGAAGTGTCACAAATGACAGCCAGGAACGATACATCTGACTCATATGTGACAAATTTAGCTACACCAGTGATCAGAAGTGAACGTCTCAGCACTAACCATGGTTAGAACGCCTGCCACATTCTCGAGAAGACAAGACGATGATTCGATAACCCAGTTGATCCAACTACCAAGGAAGAAAACTGTTTGCATTGGTTCGGCTTAAACTAGTACTTCCATAAAAACGTTTCTATCCTCTAAGATTTCCTAACAGAAAATAGTCATCGCCGACATCACAACAGCAATAAACCTGACCAGTAGGTACTATGGCTCGGACCACCAGTTACATCAACAGTGACGTTGGCCATCCTGTGATCAGGTGGCCAATGACGAAAGGTATGTTGGCAAATGCATGCAGTCTGCTCAACGAAAGATACGAGCTGTAAACGGTAGTGTTCCTCGTAAATATTTGTATACTAACTGAAGCACGGCCAAAAGAAGAACTGTGAGGGTGAACGTGTATGTTTCAATGGTATTACGGTGATCATAGCAGTGCCGAAAGAAGTGGTTGCCCATTGCTAATCTTAAATTCTGTACCTAAACAGTTGCCTGGGCATTTGAAACACAGCCACCATTCTTCATATCACCTTAGGTGGTCACTGGGGTGTATCAAGAACTCGAATAGACAACCGAGGAGAATGAGAAGTTGACAAACTTAAACCATTTGGTTTATAAATCGGCCTGTAGTCGGCTATTTTGGGAGGCTTTGATACGTCAAAAAACAACTGTCTACTTTCATCTGTTAATGAAAAAGGCGTTGATCGAAGGCTAATCAGCACCGTCAACAAGTGGTAAGAAATATAAAGAAAGCCACCATAATTCCTATTTTCAATGATGATGATGGATCGGTTATCGCAGAGTAACGACCGAGAAAAGTCTAACCAACATCACCAGTAAAACTTTTAAACAGACAGTACGAGAAAAGAATTAATGAACGCGTTTGCAAGCAACTTTTTTTTGAAGATTTCTCAACACGGATTTCCATCAATCAATCTGCTGACGTTTTTCATGCTATCGCAGAGGAGATGGATAAAGAAGAAACGATCAGGATGTTCGAGTTTCCAGAAATCCTTTGATTTTGTCACTAACAAGCTACTGGATTGAAAGCTACAGGAAACGGGTACATCAACCACAATGTGGACGTGGGTCGTGATGTTTTCTTCTAGCAGGTCATGTAGGGTTGGAGTGCTGGAAGTACTATCTGACAAAGGTAGAAGTTAGATCCATTGCCCTCCCCTTCTTTTTTCACTCTCTTTTCATATAGGTTTTCTCTTTCTTTTTTTCCTTCGTGGTTGTGTGGTTGTGTGTGAACCACTGATGTATTACTGTCCATGATGATGATGATGATGAACTGAAACGATTTATTCCCGCTCCCCTACTCTCCCTAGTATACATAAATGATTCCAACAACAACCTAGTCCGACCATGTTGTTTCTAGACAAATGATACAAAACTGGTTGCTAGTTCGTCGAACTCGGACACCCTTAAGAGTCTTTCTCAAAATTCCGCGAATGTACATTAGAATGGGACTTAACCTTGAACGTCCCAAGAAGTCATATCCTGTCTGATGCTCTCCTGTTGATACCAGGAAGATTTAGAGACGTACAGGGTTAGACAGTCAAACTGACGACGAAACAGCAAACAAGATTCGAGCATTTAAGTCGCTAGTACAGTTATCTCCTCTGTCCACTGTGGCGCGACTTCAACCAAAGCGAGTGCCCTACCGGCTGAAATCTGCGACCGCTAACCCATGTTAAGCGGCGTTTGTTCCGTTACATCTGTTCACAGTGGATCTTCACTCGGAATACTATGCCAAACTCGGTCACCACATCTGAAAATATCGCCGTCCCAGAAAGGGTCAAAAACCCACCGCAGGGATGATATTAAGTACGAAGGGTTCAAGCTATCTGACCCGATTGAGATCGGTGAAGTTATTCTCCCATGAATGAGGAAGAGTGGAGGGGTATTTACTGAATGATACCAAATTATACAGACCGAACATCTGCAGAGTTAGATGCAACTATCGCATTCCAATACACTTTCTAATCGACTCCTTTCAAAAAGAAGCATTAGGCTGGAGTTTTGCTCTCATTAGAGATCGTCAGTTGTGCATATCCTTGCCACTGCTGGAACTAGAACTCCGGCTACGCTTACCTGAAGCAACCGTGTTGACCACTGCGCCACTGACCTCACATTAGGTACGACCGAATTACCCTATGCGAAAGTTTAACCACTTTCGAGTGTGAGTAATGATCAGGTTGCCAGACCACCTCCAGATTAAACACAATGATGTCCTGTTAACTTCAAACGATGACCACTGGAAAACAAAAAACGTCCAATCTCCTGCTACTCAGCGGTATACAAAATTACTCAATATGCCGGCGTGAGTCCCCTAACCAATTAGCCTTTGACGTGATAAGAACAATGTTCGGGGAACCACAGATAGAAACTCAAGAAAAAGAGGCCAAAATTGGCTGTCCATTTTAGTTTTTCACCAACCAGATAGTCAGTTTGAGAAACAAAGTTGACACAAAGAGTATTGTAGTGACCGGCGATCGTGTGGCTTCTCTAAGGATCCCGGCTGCAACCGTG